>SZWC01007040.1:15812-39544 GCA_023375785.1 Penium margaritaceum
ATTGTTTTAGCCCGTACAAGGACTTCCGCAGCTTGCACACCTTGCCCTCCGGCGCCTCCACCCCCTCCGGCACCTCCATGTAGATTTCCTTGTCGATGATGCCATTGAGGAAGGCCGTCTTTACGTCCATTTGGTGGAGCTCCATGTCCTTCGCAGCTGCCACCGCAAGGATCGCCCGGATGCTTGTGAACTTGGCGACGGGGGAAAACGTCTCATCGTAGTGCTCGTCCTTACGCTGTGCGTACCCCTTCACCACGAGCCGCGCCTTGTACTTGTCAATCACACCTTCCTTTGTGAACTTGGTCTTGAAGACCCACTTGGAGCCGATGACCTTGGCGTCTTTCGGCCTGTCAACCAGCTGCCATGTGTCGTTTTCAGCAATGGACGCCAACTCCGACTTGATGGCGGCGTCCCACTGCTCTCCCTCGGGCCGCGCAAGAGCCTCTTCCACAATTGTCGGCTCCGTTGATGCAGCCAGCATGCACCGCGTCATACCAATCCATCGACCGGTGCCTGCGTCGAAACGCTTCCCCGCTCTCCGCTGCCTCCAGCTGCGGCATGGCAGTCTTGGCGACGTCTCGTCGCTCTGTTGCGATCCTTCCAACTCAGCCCGCTCCGGTGAATCATCGACCGGACGGCTTCCCGAGGATTCTTCCCGCTCCGGTGAACCATCAACCGGACGAGCGGCGCGTCCGGAGGATTTTTCTCCGACGCTCGACGCGAACTCCGCCGGGAGTGCGTGCTTTGGCACCCTTGGTGCCTCCTTCGACGGATCATTCCACCGGATCTCCAGCCCAGCTGCATCATCGTCGGAGTCATCCGTGTCAACTGCTGCATTTGCTGCACCGCCGCGCTCCGACGTCGCATCATCGACCTCCGTGTCCGCCTGCTCCTCCTCGTAGTCAAGGAGCTAGAACCACTCCCCCTGTTTTGGAGTGTTCCCGACACTCATGTCGTTGCTACTGCTGCTGAAGCTCTGCTGCTCGTCGAACTCGACGTCACGGCTGCGGATGATCTCTTGCGTGCACGGGTCCCAGAGCCGATACGCCTTTTGCGCGCTCTCGTAGCCGAGGAACAAGCACGGCTTCGCCCGCGGTTCAAGCTTGCTGTCGCGTCGTTGCGCCGCCTGCACCGTCGCGTGCGCCTTGCACCCGAACACCTTCAGGTGTGCCACGTTTGGCTTGCGCCCGCTCCAAACCTCCTGTGGCGTCTTCCAGCTGCCCTTACCCTTCAGCACCGCTGTTGGGATGAGGTTGATGGTGTAGCTCGCTGTACGCACAGCCTCCGCCCAGAAACCTCGCAGCAACCCCGCATCCACAAGCATGGTCCGCACCATGTTGAGCAGCGTCTGGTTCGCCCACTCCGCCACTCCGTTGGACTGTGGCGAGTACGGCGTAATGGGTTCCCACTTGATGCCCTGCTGCTTCATCCACCCGCTGCAGCCCATGTATTCTTCGCCATTGTCGCTGCGTAGCGCTCTGACCTTCCGGCCAGTCTGCCTCTCCACCGCTGCGACGTACTGCTTCAGCCGGTCCAGGACCTCGCCTTTCCGCTTCATGAAGTACACGTAGAGATTTTTGCTGCAGTCGTCAATGAAGGTGACGAAGTATCTGAAGCCGCTGTTTGACGGCGTTTTGAACGGTGCGCACACGTCACTGTGCACGACCTCCAGCAGGTCCTTTGCGCGAGCCGTGTTCTCGTTGAACGGCTTGCGCCGTTCAACGAGAACAAGGCTCGCACTTTTTGTGCGCTGCTGCATCTACTGCCGCGTCTGCACCGTCGATGACGAGGCCGCGCACCATGTCGCGCTTCGCCATCTCCTTAACGGTTGGGGGCGCCGAATGCCCCAACCGTCGGTGCCAGAGCTCCAGATCAGCGCTTCCTCCCTTGGCCATGTTCACGACGCGCTCCTGTGAATCTGCTGCGTCGGATGCCGCGGGGACCACCTTGGTCTCCACGATGTAGAGACCGCCCTCGCGCTTCGCCTCCAGCACGACCTCGCCGTCGCCGTCGATGCGCACCACTGCGCCTTTCCTGCGGAAGAGCACCTCGTACCCCTTGTCCGTCAAGCGGCTGACACTCAAAATGTCAGCCAGGCCGGGGATGTGCTGCACATCACGAATTGTGCACAGCTCCTTCTTACCGCCCACCACGACTTCCACCTCCACGTCGCCTTGGCCGGCCGCCGGCTCGACTTTGTCGTTCGCGACCACCATTGACTTGGAGGACTTCTCGTAGGTGACGAACCCCACCTTCTCGACTTGGGTGTGCTCCTCGGCCCCGGAATCCAGGCACCGCCTGTTGGCCTTCTTGAGGAAGTGGTTCTTGTTGCCGTTGAGGAGCGACCTGCCCTTGCTGTTTTCACCGCCGGTCTTCGCCTCCTCCGGGCACTCACGGGCCCAATGGCCCTCCTTGCCGCAGTTGCAGCACGCACCTTTCTTGGTGCCCTTCTTGCCGCCGCCCTTTCCGCCACTTCCTCGGCCCCCGCTTCCGCCACCACGCGTTTGGTGACGAGGGCCGATGAGGAAGACGAGGACTCCCCGCAGCTCCGTCACTGCGCCTCGTTGCGGATGTACTCTACCACCGCGCCATAGGTGAGCTTGTCCTCCGACCATCCTCCAAGAACGTTGATAAGTGGACCCCAACTGTCAGGTAGGGCCATGAGGAGGGCCATCGCATGCAGCTACGTGTTGATCTTCCACCCCACGTCATTGCATTGCGAGGCGAGCGACTCGATCTGCTGCATGGCGGAGATGACATCATCTCCCTCCTCGATTCTCACCATGAGGAGTCGCTTCATCGCAAAGATTTTGTTCGCGAGCGACTTGGATTGGTGGATGGCGCAGAGCTTTTCCCAAGCTTCAGCTGCCAGCTTGCAGCCTTGGAAGTAGCCCCACTACGACTCGGCTGTCCTGGACACCAGGAGCATGAGCGCCTCCGTGTTCTTCTTTTCGAAGGCCTGCTTCTCCGCGTCGGTAGCAGTCACCTCTGTGAGCACCTCCTTTCCCAGCATGACATCCAGCAACCCCTTATGCAAGAGGTGCAGTTCGAACTGCCACCTCCATAGCCCAAAACCCTGGCCGCCCGCATACTTGTGAATGGGATGTGTCTCCTTCTGCGCCATGTGCGCAGCTGCTACTCCGACGAGTTCTCAGAACTACACGGCGACGTCCAAGTTGACGATCCCGTGCGCTGCGGAAGACGTGAAAGTTGAAGGCGTTCAGACACGTGGGCCCATAACCCTTTGTCAGGATGAGATCTGCGTGGTGCGGTCCCGACGTTTGTCTGATCGCCTCTAGTGATCCACGTCTACTGTTTTGGGCGAATCTGAGACTGAGCGTGAGCTTTCTAGTCGCCTCACGCTATGTGAGCAGGAATTTAGAGACAGTCAATTTGCGAAGGGAATAACGTCGTTTTGCGTTTGTTTTTTAACATAGACATGATCACAACATTTATAGGGCTAGTCATGAGCTTTCCAACGTACCAAACCGCGCACGATTCGGCCAAGCGTAGCTCAAGTTATGCTTGCCGCAGCGCAGGTCTCACCCACCATAGAAGCCTGACACCGCCACTCGGACGGCGTGCATCACACACACACACATGGTGTATGGGTCCCCTGCACTGTTTTCACGCACCCTACCCACGTTTGGGTCATGTTTGGTGATGGGGTGTGACGAGGTTCGAAACCTGTCCGCGGACATGCAGTCAGAATTTTGACGAAGTCCCCGAGTAACAAAACGTACTACTGAGTTTCGGACGTCGAGCCAGGATTTTTGGCGAAGTCCCTCAGTAACAACCTGCACTACTGGATCCGGTGGATGATCCGCCGGATCAGGTGGATCATCCACCGGACGCCTCGGCAGGACTATCGGAGCATTTTCTCCACATGGTATTTTTGTTACTCGGTCCGGTCGATTATTGAGCGGATTTCGAGTCGCAGCCGACTCCCAGAGCCGCTGCGCATACCCCAACTTTGGAAGGCTATATCTCCCTCGATACTTGTCCGATTCCGGCGAAACAACTTCCACCGGATTCAGCGACTCGTCCACTTTCAGGGGCAATCCTCCAGTTTAGGATCTGAGCAAATGCCGAGTCGCCAGATCCGCCGGAGCGGAGTTTCCATTTTCTGGCGGCTCGTCAGCGCCTCCCGGCGCCGCACTTGGGCATGCGGAGGGGCAGTTTTTCAACATTCTCCCCCTTGCACCTTCCATGCCCGCTGCTCCTTCTTGCTCTCACTCATCTTCCGTTGCGCCCTCCAGCCCATCATAGCTGGTCATCCCAAGTCCGGCCACGCTCATCGCGTGCCGGTCCGCGGGTTGCGCCTTGGTCAAGCAATCCGCAAGCATGTTGTGCGTGCTGCAATGCTGCAATATCACCTGCCCCTTCTCGACCATGTCCTGTGCGTAGTGATAACGCACGTCGATGTGCTTCGTCCTCCTGTGCTGCGTCGGGTTGTTGGTCAGCGAGATGGAGCCGGTGTTGTCCTCGTGCACCACCGTAGGCTCCAGCTGCGGCACGCCCAGCTCCCCCAGCAACCTGCGGAGCCACACCGCCTCCTTGACCGCCTCGGCCAGCGCGATGTACTCAACTTCCACTGTGGAGGTGGCGACGCAGTCCTGCTTCCTGCTGTACCATGAGACCGCTGCACCAGCGAGGAAGAACACGTAGCCGGATGTGGACTTCTGCTTGTCCACATCGCCAGCGTAGTCTGCAACCGTGTAGCAGACCAGACGCAAAGGGTCCGCCCGCCCTTTGCCCTCGAACCTCAAGTGCGCGTGCCGCGTCGCCTGCAGGTAGCGGAGGATGCGCTTGACCGCCTGCCAGTGTAGTGGCCCTGGNTCGGCCACGTACCTGCTCACTTGGCCCACTGCGTAGGCCAGGTCCGGTCGAGTCGCCACCATGGCGTACATGAGGCTGCCCACCGCCGATTGGTAGGGCACCCCTGCCATATCCTCCCGCTCTTCTTTTGTTTGCGGCGCCATTGCCGCACTCAGTTCATAGGTCGTGGAGACAGGACTGCACACTGGTTTGCAGTCCTCCATGTCGTACCGCTTCAGCACCTCGGCCACGTATTTGGCCTGCCCTAGCTTAAGCGTGCGCGCCCTCCGGTTCCGCGTAATGCTCTCCCCGAGGTAGAACTCCAGCTCCCCCATGTCCGACATCTGGAACCTGCTGCTCAGCTGCTCTTTCAACTGCTGTAGGCTCGGCAGGTCTGAGGAGCACAAGATCAGATCGTCCACGTAGAGTGCAACAATTTGATGGAGCTTCTTGCTGCGCCGCACGTACACACTGTGATCCGCCTCACAGCGCTTGAAACCGAGTTGTGCCATGAAGTTGTCCATCTGTTGGTACCAACATCGGGGCGATTGTTTTAGCCCGTACAAGGACTTCCGCAGCTTGCACACCTTGCCCTCCGGCGCCTCCACCCCCTCCGGCACCTCCATGTAGATTTCCTTGTCGATGATGCCATTGAGGAAGGCCGTCTTTACGTCCATTTGGAGGAGCTCCATGTCCTTCGCGGCTGCCACTGCAAGGATCGCCCGGATGCTTGTGAACTTGGCGACGGGGGCAAACGTCTCATCATAGTGCTCGCCCTTATGCTGTGCGTACCCCTTCGCCACGAGCCGCGCCTTGTACTTGTCAACCACACCTTCCTATCTGAACTTGGTCTTGAAGACCCACTTGGAGCCGATGACCTTGCCATCTTTCGGCCTGTCAACCAGCTGCCATGTGTCATTTTCAGCAATGGACGCCAACTCCGACTTGATGGCGGCGTCCCACTGCTCTCCCTCGGGCCGCGCAAGAGCCTCTTGCACGATCGTCGGCTCCGTTGATGCAGCCAGCATGCACCGCGTCATACCAATCCATCGACCGGTGCCTGCGTCAAAACGCTTCCCCGCTCTCCGCTGCCTCCCGCTGCGACGCGGCAGTCTTGGCGGCGTCTCGTCGCTCTGCTGCGATCCTTCCGAATCAGCCCGCTCCGGTGAATCATCGACCGGACGGCTTCCCGAGGATTCTTCCCGCTCCGGTGAACCATCAACCGGACGAGCGGCGCGTCCGGAGGATTTTTCTCCGACGCCCGACGCGAACTCCGCCGGGAGTGCGTGCTTTGGCACCCGCAGTGCCTCCTTCGACAGATCATTCCGCCGGATCTCCAGCCCAGCTGCATCATCGTCGGAATTCTTCGTGTCGGCTGCTGCACTTGCTGCACCGCCGCGCTCCGACGTCGCATCATCGACCTCTGCGTCCGCCGGCTCCTCCTCGTAGTCAAGGATCTAGCACCACTCCTCCTGTTTTGGAGTGTTCCCGATGCTCATGTCGTTGCTACAGCTGCTGAAGCTCTGCTGCTCGTCGAACTCGATGTCACGGCTGCGGATGATCTCTTGCGTGCACGGGTCCCAGAGCCGATACACCTTTTGCGCGCTCTCGTAGCCGAGGAACAAGCACGGCTTCGCCCGCGGTTCAAGCTTGCTGTCGCGTCGTTGCGCCGCCTGCACCATCGCGTGCGCCTTGCACCCGAACACCTTCAGGTGTGCCACGTTTGGCTTGCGCCCGCTCCAAACCTCCTGTGGCGTCTTCCAGTTGCCCTTACCCTTCAGCACCGCTGTTGGGGTGAGGTTGATGGTGTAGCTCGCTGTACGCACAGCCTCCGCCCAGAAACTTCGCGGCAACCCCGCATCCACAAGCATGGTCCGTACCATGTTGAGCAACGTCTGGTTCGCCCGCTCCGCCACTCCGTTGGACTGTGGCGAATACGGCGTAATGGGTTCCCACTTCATGCCCTGCTGCTTCATCCACCCGCTGCAGCCCACGTATTCTCCGCCATTGTCGTTGCGTAGCGCTCTGACCTTCCGGCCATTCTGCCTCTCCACCGCTACGACGTACTCCTTCAGCCTGTCCAGGACCTCGCCTTTCCGCTTCATGAAGTACACGTAGAGCTTTCTGCTGTAGTCGTCAATGAAGGTGACGAAGTATCTGAAGCCGCCGTTTGACGGCGTTTTGAACGGTCCGCACACGTTGCTGTGCACGACCTCCAGCAGGTCCTTTGCGTGAGCCGTATTCTCGTTGAACGGCTTGCGCCGCGCCTTGCCCAAAATGCAAGGTTCGCACTTTTTGTGCGCTACTGCATCTGCTGCCGCGTCTGCACCGTCGATGACGAGGCCGCGCACCATGTCGCGCTTCGCCATCTCCTTAACGGTTGCGGGAGCCGAATGCCCCAACCGTCGGTGCCAGAGCTCCAGATCAGCGCTTCCTCCCTTGGCCATGTTCACGACGCGCTCCTGCGAATCTGCTGCGTCGGATGCCGCGGGGACCACCTTGGTCTCCACGATGTAGAGACCGCCCTCGCGCTTCGCCTCCAGCACGACCTCGCCGTCGCCGTCGATGCGCACCACTGCGCCTTTCCTGCGGAAGAGCACCTCGTACCCCTTGTCCGTCAAGCGGCTGACACTCAAAATGTCAGCCAGGCCGGGGACGTGCTGCACATCACGAATTGTGCACAGCTCCTTCTTACCGCCTACCACGACTTCCACCTCCACGTCGCCTTGGCCGGCCGCCGGCTCGACTTTGTCGTTCGCGACCACCATTGACTTGGAGGACTTCTCGTAGGTGACGAACCCCACCTTCTCGACTTGGGTGTGCTCCTCGGCCCCGGAATCCAGGCACCGCCTGTTGGCCTTCTTGAGGAAGTGGTTCTTGTTGCCGTTGAGGAGCGACCTGCCCTTGCTGTTTTTACCGCCGGTCTTCGCCTCCTCCGGGCACTCACGGGCCCAATGGCCCTCCTTGCCGCAGTTGCGGCACGCACCTTTCTTGGTGCCCGTCTTGCCGCCGCCCTTTCCGCCACTTCCTCGGCCCCCGCTTCCGCCACCGCACGTTTTGGTGACGAGGACCGATGAGGAAGACGAGGACTCCCCGCAGCTCCGTCGCTGCGCCTCGTTGCGGATGTACTCTGCGACCGCGCCATAGGTGAGCTTGTCCTCCGACCATCCTTCGAGAACGGTGATAAGTGGACCCCAACTGTCAGGTAGGGTCATGAGGAGGGCCATCGCCTGCAGCTGCGTGTCGATCTTCCACCCCACGTCATTGCATTGCGAGGCGAGCGACTCGATCTGCTGCATGGCGGAAATGACATCATCTCCCTCCTCGATTCTCACCGTGAGGAGTCGCTTCATCGCAAAGATTTTGTTCGCGAGCGACTTGGATTGGTGGATGGCGCAGAGCTTTTCCCAAGCTTCAGCTGCCAGCTTGCAGCCTTGGAAGTAGCCCCACTGCGACTCGGTTGTCCCGGACACCAGGAGCATGAGCGCCTCCGTGTTCTTCTTTTCGAAGGCCTGCTTCTCCGCGTCCGTAGCAGTCACCTCTGTGACCACCTCCTTTCCCAGCATGACATCCAGCAACCCCTTATGCGAGAGGTGCAGTTCGAACTGCCACCTCCGTAGCCCAAAACCCGGGCCGCCCGCATACTAGTGAATGGGCTGTGTCTCCTTCTGCGCCATGTGCGCAGCTGCTACTCCGACAAGTTCTCAGAACTACACGGCGACGTCCAAGTTGACAATCCCGTGCGCTGCGGAAGACGTGAACGTTTAAGGCGTTTAGACATGTGGGCCCATAACCCTTTGTCAGGATGAGATCCGCGTGGTGCGGTCCCGATGTTTGTCTGATCGCCTCTAGTGATCCACGTCTACTGTTTTGGGCGAATCTGAGACTGAGCGTGAGCTTTCTGGTCGCCTCACGCTATGTGAGCAGGAATTTAGAGACAGTAAATTTGCGAAGGGAATAACGTCGTTTTGCGTTAGTTTTTGAACATGGACATGATCACAACATTTATAGGGCTAGTCATGATCTTTCCAATGCACCAAACCACGTGCAATTCGGCCAAGCGTAGCTCAAGTTATGCTTGCCGCAGCGCAGGTCTCACCCACCACAGAAGCCTGACGCCGCCACTCGCCGTGGCGCCTTCATTCACGTGCGAAGCCCCTTTCCCAAGGCGCATGTCCCATTGCACATGGTGTATGGGTCCCCTGCACTGTTTTCACGCACCCTACCCACGTTTGGGTCATGTTTGGTGATGGGGAATGACGAGGTTCGAAACCTGTCCGCGGACCTGCAGTCAGAATTTTGACCAAGTCCCCGAGTAACAAAACGTACTTCTGAGTTTCGGACGTCGAGCCAGGATTTTTGGCTAACTCCATCAGTAACAACCTGCACTACTGGATCCGGTGGATGATCCGCCGGATCAGGTGGATCATCCACCGGACGCCTCGGCAGGACTATCGGAGCATTTTCTCCACATGGTATTTTTGTTACTCGGTCCGGTCGATTATCGACCGGATTTCGNCTGAGTTTCGGACGTCGAGCCAGGATTTTTGGCTAACTCCATCAGTAACAACCTGCACTACTGGATCCGGTGGATGATCCGCCGGATCAGGTGGATCATCCACCGGACGCCTCGGCAGGACTATCGGAGCATTTTCTCCACATGGTATTTTTGTTACTCGGTCCGGTCGATTATCGACCGGATTTTGAGTCGTAGCCGACTCCCAGAGCTGCTGCGCATACCCCAACTTTGGAAGGCTATATCTCCCTCGATACTTGTCCGATTGCAGCGAAACAACTTCCACCGGATTCAACGACTCGTCCACTTTCAGGGGCAATCCTCCATTTACGATCTGAGCAAATGCCGAGTCGCCAGATCCGCCGGAGCGGAGTTTCCATTTTCTGGCAGCTCGTCAGCGCCTCACGGCGCCGCACTTGGGCATGCGGAGGGGCAATTTTTCAACAAATAGTAGCAGTAGCAGGAGCAATAGCGGCGGCAGCAGCAAGACGAGGAGCAGCAGCAGCTGTAGCTGCAGCAGCAACAGTAGCTGCAGCAGTTGCAACTGCTGTAGCGAGAGCACTAGCAGCAGTAGCCGCCAACAGGCGTCGTCGCCGATACCCCTGATCCCTTAGCTTCTATTCAGCAACAGCTCACCACCTTGACGCAGTAGCTTGCAGCACTACAGCCACTGGCCTCACAAACAGCAACCAGTGCTTCGCCGCCGTTCATTCCTTCTAGGCACGCCAGCTCCGCTGTGTCCATTGCCACGCATTACCTAGTGCAATAGTAGACTCAGCGCCAATGGCAGACAGTGTCCTCCATCCTTGGCCCCACTCTAGGCGCCGGCCGCAGGCAAAAGGACTTTGAGACGCCGCCCCCGCCGGTTCAGGCCGGCGAGCAATTCCGGAGTTGGAAGCTCAGCTTAGGCATCTGGGCGTAGGGTGAGGGCCTGTGGGCATACTACACTCTTTCGTAAGACCCCACCTAGGCAGACCAGCTGCATGACGCTAGTTGCACCGTCCGTGCCCTTGACCGTGTCGCTCCTCCGGCTCCCCCCTTGGTCCTTGAGCCCTTTCTTGGCGATTTAACCGCTAGCAGCGTCCCAGACCCTGCAGCCGCGTGGCACGTCCTCACTTGCTCTCATTGCCTGTCTAGCAAGGCTGTGACCAGCCGTGTGCTACAGGAGCTTAACTCCCTCCACATGGGGGAGACCGAGATAGTCACCACCTACTGGCAGTGGGCTGAAGGCATCCTTCGTCGCCTCGGCACCTCTGCTCCACCCCCTCTGGCCGCACTCCTCACCATCAAGCGCAACGCCACTGACGTGTATGCAGACGTCTTTGTGCACTACTCCCAAGACGTCCTCTCCACCATGGCGGCCCAGGGCACCCTCATGCCCTAGGCATACCAGCTCTTCCTTAGGATTGAGGAAGCTCGCCTGGAGTCCTGCCTTTATCACACAGAGGCTCTTTCCTCCCTTGCCGTCGCCTCCATGGCCGTTGCTTCCCCCGCAGCAGCTACCTCCACCAGCTCTTCGTCACGGAGGAAGAATAAACACCGGAGCAAGAAGGGCAAGGGTCAGTAGCAGCAGTAGTAGTAGCAGTCGACTAGGTCCAGCAGTGGTGGCTCAGTCTGCCACATCTGTGGCCAGTCCGGGCACGGATTGTACATATGCCCGCTGCCCATGGACAAGGCCTACGTCATCGCCACCATGCGTTGCCAGCGGGAGCGCCGTCTCGCCTCTACCGCCGTCAATGTCGCTGGCCTTGACGCCCCAACCTCATCCAGCAGCTCCACTCCTTCGACAGTCGCACCGGTCCCGCCGGTGCCAGCTCCGCAGCATCATCACCTGTAGCTGTCGGCGCCCCCGTTCCCTTCACCGGTGCAGTCCTTGTTCTATTTGGGCTCCGGCGCCGTCACTCCGCACTCAGTCTACACTGCCGGGCCATCCACGCTTGAGCGGTAGTTGGAGCAGTTCATTGTGCTCCAACTTGGCCTCCCTCGCCCTCCCCCCCCCAAAGAAGTGTGAGTTGTGTCACCTCCTGCTCGTCCCCTCGTCCTGCATGACTGAGACTGAGTTGCGGTCGTGTTCTCCCTCCTCGCCTGTCTCACCGTCTCCCCTGATCTCCTCTTTCTCCCTCCGTGACAATGTCGCGTGGCTTGATGATTAGCAGTCACGGTTTGCGCCCCCTTCCATCGCGTCCGCGTCTCTTGCGTGCTGCCATGTGACCGTTAGCGATGTGGCGACTCTGGTCCAGGACCCGGCCGAGATCTGGATCATCGACTCCAGGGCCACGTAGCACATGACGGCCTCTCGTGCGGCCTTCAATATGCTTGGTCCTGTTGGCAATGTATCTGGTGTCAAGACAGGCTCCGGCCAGGTGTTACCTGTTCGCGGCGTTGGTGTAGTTCGTTCTTGTGGTCCTGCTGGTGATTTCTTCCTGACCAATGTTCTTTTTGTCCTCGGTCTTGAGCTCAACCTCCTGTCCGTTACTGCCCTTGATCGCATGACCATGGACGTTGTGCACTCACGTTGTGTTGGCACTGTGTCGTTGCGTCCGTCCGGTCTTGTCGTTCTTCACGCCACCACCCGTGGCAACCTGTGGCACATGCCTCATTTGTCCTCCTCTCCTTCTGACCCCTTACCGGCGGCCACCACAGGCCATGTGTTTGTCACCAGCACGCTCTCTCCACAGCACACCCCTGTCCTACACCTCCGCCTTTGTCACGTGCACTATGCTGCCGTCGACAGCATGCTCTGCACCCAGCCGGCCAAGGGCTTTGACTCTAGGACTTTCCCTTTGCCGTGCCCCACGGAGTGCGTTGATTGTGCTTAGGGCAAGATACACCAGTCCACATACCCTCTGTCCTCCTCCCGTGCGTCCGCCCCTCTCGACCTGGTCCATTCTGATGTTGTGGGTCCTCTCCCTGCCGAGTCCGTCAGAGAGCATGGCCGTTATGTCCTCACCTTCACTAACGACTACTCTCGGTACCGTTGGGTCTTCTGCCTTTGGCAGAAGAGCGATGTCACCTGTGCCATTTAGGACTCGCTTGTCCTTGCGTAGTGCAAGTGTGGTCGATCCCTTCACTGCTTTCGCTCCGATTGCGGTGGTGAGTACATGGGCTAGACCACGACTTTTCTCACCTCCTGCGGTGTACACCACGAGACATCCGCGCCCTACACGTACACCCAGAACGGCATCTTTGAGCGGTGGAACCGTACCATAGCTGATACCGTCCGCACCATGCGGGTTGAGTCTGGCCTCTGCGATGGCTTCTACTTTAAAGCCATGGCCTACATGACGTGGGTCTAGAACCGGATTCCTCATGGACCCCTGCCCTGCCAGTGCACGCCGTACCAGCACTGGTGCGGTCAGCGAGCCGACCTCCGCCCTACTCACGTCTGGGGATGCGTAGCCATCGTCTGGTTGCCTGCCCCATAGCAGTGCCGCAAGCTCGCCCCCCGCGGGCGTCCTCGCACCTTTCTTGGTGTCTCTCATCAATCCAAGGCTTGGCGCTTCCGGGATCCCTCCCGACACTGCATCATCGAGTCTTGTGATGCCCCTTTTTTTGTGGAACGGTTGTCATGCGATCTTGTTTACTCCAGCTCGTCAGTGTCCCTCTTGTCGTGTGGGGGAGTGGTGAGTCCGTCCTCCGTCCTACCGCTTCTTGGTGGCACATCACTTACTCCCTCCGAGCTAGCAGCGCCTGTCATGCCCGCTGCCCCCTCCGAGCCAGCAGCCCCAGTCGTGCCCGCTAGCCCCTCCGATCTAGTAGCCCCAGTCGCGCCTGCTGGCCCCTCCAAGGTAGGAGCCCCAATTGCGCCCACTGGTCCGTCCAGGCTGGTGGTCCTATTCCCGTCCACCGGTCCTTGCGGGCTAGCCGTCCCAATTTTGTCCAGTGGTCCCTCCGGGCCAGTCGTCCCAGTCGCGCCCGCCGCCCCAATCGCGTCCACTGGTCCGTTCGAGCCAGCCGCCCCAGTCGCACCAGCTAGCCCCTCTGGGCCGGCGGCCCCAGTTGAGTCCGCTGGCCCCTCCGGGCCAGCCGTCCCAGTTCGCCTGCTGACCCCTCCGGGTCGGCGGCCCCAGTCGCGTCCACTGGCGCCTCCGGACCAGCAACCCAAGTCGCGTCCGCGAGTCCCTCCGGGCCAGCAGTCCCGTCCGCCTCCGTCGGCTTGTCAGACTTGGGACCATCTCCTTTCCTATCGTGCTACACGCGTGGCCCAGGCGACAGCCTTCGACCCAGGCCGTCAGAGAGCGTGCATATCGCAGCATCTCGCCCTGTGGCGTCTCGGCCCCCTGTCGCTCCACGTGTCTCTTCCACTCCTACGTTCGTGAGTGGGGACCCTGGCACCAAGGCCCTTGGCCTAACCACTTCGGCTATCATTGCAGACCTTCACTCTGGCTCTGCACTAGGCTACGTTATGCTTCATCACGAGTATCGGCATACTATCATGGCTACACTCGCACGCATCCCACCTGGAGCTCGAGATACACACGCTCTCTCAGTCCTCTCCATAGCACGCCCGGGGTACCCAGCCACCCTGCGCAAGGCTCGTGCCTCTCCTGAGGCCGTACACTCTTGCCGGCGCTGATGAGCTCGTTGCTATCCGGCAGCACAATGTGTATGACCTTGTCGACCTCCCTCCTGGTCGGAAGGCCATCGGTGCCAAGTGGATCTTTCGACGCAAATGGAAGCCCGATGGGTCCCTCGACAAGTACAAGGCCCACCTCACAGCCAAGGGGTTTGCTCAAGTCCCTGGGGTCGACTACGACCAGATATCTGCTTCAGTTGGCCAGTTCTTCATGTGCCGTGCTCTTCAGTCTTGTTGCCCAGCATGGGTGGGAGATGTATCAGATGGATGTGAGCAACGCCTTCCTCTATGGTTCATTGGAGGATCATGGTGCAACCTCCAGGCTTTGACGACGGCACTTGTAGAAGGATCTCGGGTTTTCTTGAGTCTTCTCGGGCATGGAGCTCGAGGATGATTACTCCCAGGACATCTTGCACGTCTACCAGGCTGCCTATGTGGAGACCCTGTCCACTCGTTTCGTCGAGGCCCTGCCCCTCGTGCCCACGTATCTGCGAGTCATCGGGTCATTAATGTTCTTGGCGACGATGATACGCCCATACATCACGTTCGCCGTCAACCTCCTGGCTTAGTTTTCTCAGGAGCCGCGTCACCTCCACTTTGAGGCCACAATCCAAGTACTGTGCTACGTCGTCTCGACTCCTCGACGAGGTCTCATGTTCCATCGCCAGCCGTCTGTCGTTGCGGTGGGCTACACCGACAGTGACTAGGCTGGTAGTCTAGATGGTAAGAGTCGCACAGGCTCGATCTTTCCGATCGGCGGCACGGCTCTGTCCTAGCGCAGTGGCAAGCAAGGGTGCATTGCACGCAGCACTACTGAGGGTGAGTACGTGGCCCTTCACTCAGGTGCATGTATGATGTGTGGTTGCATCGTCTGTTGTCCGAGTTGCGTCAGACACACACACACAAAGCCCATCAACGTTGAGTATCACTATGTGCGTTCGTTGTTGTAAGACGGAAGCATCAGCATTGTGTGGGTTGAGACAGCACGGCAGCTGGCTGACTTCTTGATCTAGGCACTGCAATGCGACTCGTTCAAGAAGGCTGTGAGTTTGGTTGGTGTGCGTCCGTGAGTGGCTCTCTTTGTCCCTGCCTGTGTCTCTACGTGCCCTGGGGGAGTTTGGTTATTGACTGTGTCTCTGCCCGCGCATGAGCACTACGCCTATGAGTCATGAGGGAGTGTTAGTTTTTGCGCATCTCTCATTGTGCTCTGTTGTATCCTCCTGGCTTGTGTGCATCGGCGTGCAGATGACTGACGGCGAGACTCGACGCTGTAGGAGTGTCTTCCGGTAGAGCCGACGCACGCTGACGCCTACTCGCAGTTTGCTGGAGCCTCCTCCCTCTGGCAATGTACTCAGCTCCATCGGCAGGCCTCCTCGGCGGTCAGGCCGCCGGCGGTCACTGCCACCGCAGATGGTGTCTGCATGCACACATTGTTGTTTCTGACTGTGCCATTGCGTTTGCAGCATCATGCTCTGCCTAGGTTCCATGTCTCTTGCTGCGTGGCAGAGTTTGGCATCATGGACCGTCGTAGGTACTCCCTGGGTTCGGGCAGTCATAACTCTTTGCTACTAATTTTCTAGCTGATTCTGACCACACGATTGTGTTTGCAGCGTCGGTGTTATTGCATCGACCAGTTTTCAGGCAAAACAGACGACGCCCGGGTTTTGGGCTGTCCGGCGTCTAGCAAGGCTCACCGAGAAAACCCTGCCTGCCAGAAAAAAGATCTAGGACTATTTTCTGATTGGCTGGTTAGTTTAGTAGCAATTTCTACACTATTGGGGGGGAGCTAGGACTTGGAGGGGTCTCCCATTGTTGCTCATTCTTCATTCCTAATCAGTCACTTTCAATTTTCAGCTGCTTTCTAGCACTAACATCGGCGCACACATGCCTGAGTAACAAACCCAGAGCTTCCGAACTTAGTCTCTAGAGCAGCAGAATGAGGGGGCAACAGACTTAAGCAACGAGCGTGGAAGCCCGCACGCTGCATCAATAACGTTGCTGCCCCAACAAGCTGCCTAGTTTCCCATTTGCGTCCAGAACTCTGGAACGGTCGTCGGTCAGCTCCAAGCTGGTAGTCCACCACCAGACGGCACATCGGTACCACCAGGGTCCGCTTCAGGGATCTGCACGAGTATGGACACAACCGAGTGGTCATAGTAAACTATACAGGTCGACAGAAACGTCACAAATCACAACACTCCCCCATGACCCGATGGTACGCATGTCCATACACGTGCAGCACTGAAACGAGTACCAGAAGGAGTGCAAAGACAAATGTGACACGGACACAGACACATCCCACACTCAACCACCCTATGGCAAGGGGGGAAGCCCAACAGAACAAATGGCCACCAAACACTTTCCGCGGGCTAGTGCCTTCATCAAGAAGTCATCACGCTATGTGTCAGTGCCAACCCATATGACGGAGATCACGTGTCGCTCCACCAGATCAAGCGCAAAGTGATGATCAACCGTGATGTTCTTCGAGCAAGCGTGAAAGAAACCAGAGTTCTCCGCAATGGCAAGAGCACTCTCGATGTCTTAACAAAGCACGATGGCAGGTACTGACTGACCTCGCTCAAGGAACAAGTGTTGCAGCCACACAACCTCACATCCCCTACATCCAGAGCAACATACACAGCCTCCGATGAGCTACGTGCAATGCAGCCCTACTTCCCGCTGTGCCAAGACACAGCGGTACCACCGAGCAGGAACACGTAACCGGTGCGACTACATCCATCTGGGCTGTAGGTCCAGTCGCTGTCAGTGTAGCCGTCAAGGACCACCGAACATTGCCGGCGAAAGAAGAGTCCAAGGTACGGTGTGGAGACCACGTACCGCACAATTTACACAACCGTGTGAAGGGCTCAAGCACATGGAGCCTGCAAAAACGGGGCAAGGAGGTTGACGGCTAAGGCGATATCAGGATGTGTGGTAGTGACTAGGTACATCAGGTATTCGATGAGACAGAGGTACAAGGTCATATCCACTTTCTCCCCCAGTTATGTAGGATCGTACATCTTCAGGGCATCGTAGCCGTCAGGCGTGAGAGGTGTGGAGGCCGTGGGCACTGTGCCGAGGAGGTCGTGCTAGGGGATGCGTGTGTGGGATACATAGAACTCGGTGTGACAGTAGGAGCTGGTGAGGTAGGTCCACGCACTGAGGCAAGAGTACCGGGGGACACAAGTACGGTAACAGGAGTATGCACAGGTACAGGATCATGGGTACCTCTGGGGTGCAAGGGAAAAGGGGTTGAAGCCGGTTGTGCATGAGAGGTCTCTGGGTCCACAGCAATGAGCGCTGGGTCATCAAGAGTCAGAGACAAAGAAGTGGAGGGAGCTCAAAAGGACACATCAACCTAGCGAGAGGTGCTTGGAGGCGCAGACTCTCCATCGGTCAAGAAACCTCACATGTAGGAACATGCATGACGGACAACGACGTGATCGATGTCGGATCACAATAGGTGAGGGACTCAAAGAAGAGCGCGTCGGGTGACTCAACGATGCGACAATGAACAAGATCTCAAAAGCGACAGGCCTTCAACCGTGGGGAGATGCCTACTAAGGCACATAAGCGGCCCAACGGTGAGACCTTGGACCCCTGCTGGTCCTTGGTGTACCACATGGAAACCAAGGATCCCCAGACACGAGCGAGGCACAAGTCAGCACGGTGGTCAAACCAGAGCTCATATGGTCTGACGTGGTCCGGAAGGGGGCCGTTCGGGAGGCGGTTCAAGACCCAAGTCATGTAGGCAAATCCTTCAAAGGCGAAGGACTCCGGGAGACTACACTCAGACCGCATAGCGCGAACCGCATCCTCCATGGTGGGATTCCAGAGCTCAGAAACACTATTCTGCTAATGAGTAGCAGGAGTGGAGATCTGGTGAGAAATCCCGTGCTCGGCGAAGAAGCTGTCCATCTCGCCAAAGAAACTCAACGTCGCAATCCGAGCAAAAGGTATGTAGCGTGTGGCGGGATTGACGCTCAGCCATCACTAGCCAGAGGCAAAGCGCGAGAGCGACGTCACGCTTCTGGCGCACGCTGTAGACCCACCGCATTCGGTTGAATTCATCAGTCAGGGTCAGGACGTATCGACCCTGATCGGATAGAGACTCAACAGGAAGAGGACCACGAAGGTCCGAATGGACTAACTCAAGAGGGAGAAGTGTGGGAGAACGGGAGTTAGGATAGATGCAACGATGCATCTTACCCTGAGTGCAGAAGAGACAATCACTCTTGGGTGGCTCCTCAAAAGAAGCCGGGTCAAGACCGAGGACGGGTTGTGTCCGAATGAGCTTTGACACGGTGTCGGAGCTTACACAACACACACGAAGATGAAGTAATTGCTGGTGCTCAGGAGACAGAAGGCCCATGACAAAAACACGCGCTGAAGGGGAGGGGGAGCAAGGAGGAGAAGTCCAAGAGACACGATATAGGTCATCCCAAATAGAGGCACGAAGAACAACGCTACGAGTGTCATTAGCAGTCACAATCGTGGAGTCTGAAGTGTGCTCCACAGCGAGTCCCATCCGTGTGCAGGCACGTATAGAAAGAAAACTAACCTCAAGGTCAGGCACAAACAACACCACCGAGAGATACAGGGGGCCAAACGGACCATCAAAACACACAACCCCAACACCCTGGACTGGCAAGGACTGACTAGAGCCTGTGCAAACGGAACAAACAGACCCAACAGGGCCGAGAACAACATAATCACTACGACGACAGGTCATTTGATGAGTGGCACCGGAATCGATGATCCAAGTGCCGCCGGAATCACAACTGGAGGACGTCACCGTACAACAGGCAATGGAACACTCGGCCTCAGACGGACGCTGGGCAGCAGGTGGGGAGGAACGGCGAAGGGCACAAAGGTGAGACTCATGAATCCAATCAGTATAGTCAGGCCCATCGTCATCACATGCCGGTAGGGCCCCCCCCACATGAGTCATCCCGAGCCACAAGAACAGACGGACAGACAATGTGTGAACCACCCTGCTGTGAGAACAAAATCGCACCTTCCTGAAAGCAAAGCGCCAAAAGGTGTCGGAGCTTGGCGATGGTGCGGTCACGTGGGTCCGGGTTGCCCCTGCTCACCGGTGATGAAGCGGGAACTCCTACGGTTGTGGTCGCCGCGCGCCCGGAGGATGTGGTGTAGCCTAAAGACCACGAGTAATCCACACCCAGTCAAGCGGCTCCTGGGACTCAGTGTCACCATGAGTGCCTCCACAATTGTGGTAGTGAACAGAGTGTCCACTGCTACTGCCCGATGACAACTGATGCTATGATTACTACTGACCCGAGCCGCACCTTCTTCTCCTCTTCTTCCGATGTGCTGCTACCGCAACACCTTGTGTTTGGGACGAAGTAACTGGGGTGGAAGAGGAAGAGGAGGACGTGACACAGGATGGAGAAGGAGACTGTAGGAGGGGCGTCGGTGGTGATGCAACGTTTCTTGCAGCAAGGGGAGTCTCCTGATGAGCTACGGCTGCCTCACGGGCAGAAGTCACCTGAGGAAGAGCTTGTGCGCCCAAGGAAGAAGCTGTACTGAAGCAGAGAACGACTCGAGCAAGGTGTTGTTGTACATTGTGAAGGTGTCTGTGTACTCAAGGCAAAATGTGAGCATTATCATGTGAAGCGTCCACACCTGTGTACCTCCTGAGGTCCCAAGGCATGTGTGGATGCGCATGGCGCGTCGCCAGTAGTCGGCTGCAGGCTCGGTGAGCCCCTAACAAAGGGAGTGAAAGGCACGAATGTGAGCAGTGCGGGTGGCATGCATCTCTGCAGTAAGCAGGGACAATGCCATGTCCTAGCCCTCGCGTGGATCAGTGCCGGTGCCTGTGCCGGCCTCGCCAAGGGACGAGCGGAAGTCGACGATGGTCTCGCGTGGCATGGCGCAAAGAGGTCCGCGCATCACCCTAGCTGCTGTCAGCACCTATGCTTTATTTGTAGTCTAATACGGACTGTGGTAGTAAGGCCACACTCCCTCTGAAGTGGCCCAAACCTGGAAAATGATCTCCCAGCAGTCAAAACCGTGCTTGCTGACATACGGTGGGGGCGGTGTCTCGAAGTCCTTGGGTTGCCGCTCCGTAGGGAGAGTAACCAGAGGCTCAGAAAGGCGAGGGATGGGGAAGACACCGGGAAGATAGAAGTCGCTGGGGTGGAGTTCAGGCGATGATGGAATCTCGGTAAAACGAGATGTATGTGGGGGCCGAGAGCTCGTCTAAAGCTGGCGGAGACGCTCCTGAAGCACACGAATCTCACGCTCAGGGGAGTCAGCCTCTATGCCTGGCATATCTGAATCCTCATCGCAAGGATCAAGAGGTGGCGGGTCGCATCCAGCTCCTGTCTCCGGTGCTAGAGCTGACTGCTGTGTCGAGGGTACGACACCGGGAGTTCCCTCAGAGGTCTATCGTGGGGTTGTGGAATGACCCCGAAGAAGCTCAGTGAGTGTACGGATGACGTCATTCTGCTCCCGCTGTAGGTGATGCATCGCTTCATGCTGGCTCCATAGGTCCTCAATAGTGTGCAAACATGGACTCATGACCCCTGAGGAGGAAGAAGAGGGATCTAGTATCCTCTTTCCCTCATCACTAGACGGAGCCATGTCACCGCTCATTATGGACCGAGATGTCAACTTGGTCGAATTGCAAAAGATTCAGTGTTTCTTGACGAGTTGAAACACTGTCAACTTTTGAGTCTCCGACGAAAACATTTCACTAAGGCAAGTGTTGATGTCAACAAGTGGATGCTGACATCAGCATGACCTGATGACATCAGCAAAGAAAAAAATGCTGACATCAGCTCCCCTCTCTTTTTTTTGGCAATCCTTGCAATTGTTGCCCCGCTATGCAAGGGGCGGGTGCTCCGCACCAACCGCTCGGAAGCTTCGCAGAAGCTCCGCGGCAGCTTCCGCTTGGCTGCTGCTGCTGCTACACCGGCACCTACAGCAGCAGCCGTGCGGCTGCTTGCGTTGGTGTGGCAGCAGTTGCACATAGATGCTGTGATGCAGCGCAGCTGAGCGCTGCTGTTGCAGCTGCTGCTCGTAGCAGCTGCTGCGCGCTGTTGCCGCGGGGCGCTACTACTGCGCTGCTGTTCTGTTGTGCTACTGTTGCTGCTGCTGTATGCTGCTCCTGCTGCTCAATGCTGCTGCTGCTACACACTGTTGCATCCTGCTATCGCCCCCGCCGCTTTGCAATGCTGTTGCGTGCTGCTCCTGTTGCATGCTGCTACTACTACGTGCTGTTGCTGCTGCGTGCTGTTGCTGTTGCGGGCTGCAACTACTGCTACTGCCAGCCGCCGCCTGCCGCGACTGTGGCCTGCTGCTGCCGCTGCTGGTGCCAATGCCAGCAGCTGCTAGCAGCTACCGCCTGCTGCGGGTGTCACCTGCTGCTGCTGGCGGCTGTTGCTGATGCACTCTCATGTGGGTGACGTCGCCGGCAGTCGGGTGTCATCGGTAGGCCCCTGTGGATCGGCAACAGCGGTGACGCTCACTGCTGCTGCTCTGCTGCGTCTCAGCTGTGTAGCTCCACGAGAAGTGTCTCACCGCTCTGATACCATGAGAAGATGCGTGGAAGCTTCCTAGGAACACAGCCGCCGACTAGGCGTCAGTGCCTGGTTAGACGGTGACGACAGTTACAAGTCCTGCACACAACGGCAAGGGTCTGGCTAGGATACACAAGGCAAAGTGTCAGAATGCTTCATAATCATTTGCAGAGAGAAATGACAAATGACAGGTCCATGGCATAAGTACCTGTCGCAGCGCACAGCGGGTGTCGCACGAAGCAGCACACGATCTGTCCTAAAACCCGTCCAAACCATTGTTTTGGCCGAAACTATGCGCAGACATGTCAGAATGCTACGCCGTCTGAACCTAGACGTGCAAAATCACAAGCCGGATGCTACAACTGGTTACATGCATGCATCCAGCATCAAACGATGGACACAAAATACAAAAACGTGCAAATTGGGCCCACGGCCAGTCCACCGACAAACTCTTGCGTGCTGCAGAAAACTGCAGGAGGTCCCGGGCAACGTCTAGAACTCTGGAACGGTCGTCGGTCAGCTCCAAGCTGGTAGTCCACCACCAGACAATGCACCGGTACCATCGGGGTCCGCATCAGGGATCTGCACGAGTATGGACAAAATGGAAAACTATGCAGCAGGTTCGGGCAGCAGCGTTGTTGATGCAGCGTGCGGGCTTCCACTCTCGTTGCTTAAGTCAGCTGCCCCCTCAGTCTGCTTCTCTAGAGTCTAAGTCTGGAAGCTCTGGGTTTGTTACTCAGAAATGCGCGCGCCAGAGTTAGCGCCAGAAAGCAGCTGAAAACTGATAGTAACTGATTAGGAATGAAGAATGAACAGCAATACGGGACCCCTCCAAGTTCTAGCCCCCCCCAGCTCTGTAGAGCTTGTTACTCAGATCATCAGCCAATCAGAAAATAGCTAATTTCAGGCTGGCAGGTTTTCTCGGTGAGGCCGCCAGACGGCCGACAGCCCAAAACCCGGGCGTCATCTGTTTTGCCTGAAAACTGCACCATACCATAATACCGATGCTGCAAACGCAGCCGTGCGGTCAGAATCTGCTACAAAAATAGTAGCGAGGAGTTATGGCAGCCTGAACCCAGGCAGTGCCCACGATGGTTTATGCTGCCAAACAAGGCCATGCAACATGACGCTGGGACCCTAGGCAGCGCATGACGACGCAGGCACGACAGTGCGCGCTGGACGCATGCAGACAGCGACTGCGGTGGCAGTGACTGCCGGCAGCGCGACCGCCGAGGAGGCCTGCCGATGGAGCTGAACACGTCGCCGGAGAGAGGGGGCTCCAGCGAACTGCGAGACGACCTCAGCGTGCGTCGGCTCCANGTCAGAATCTGCTAGAAAAATAGTAGCGAGGAGTTATGGCAGCCTGAACCCAGGCAGTGCCCACGATGGTTTATGCTGCCAAACAAGGCCATGCAACATGACGCTGGGACCCTAGGCAGCGCATGACGACGCAGGCACGACAGTGCGCGCTGGACGCATGCAGACAGCGACTGCGGTGGCAGTGACTGCCGGCAGCGCGACCGCCGAGGAGGCCTGCCGATGGAGCTGAACACGTCGCCGGAGAGAGGGGGCTCCAGCGAACTGCGAGACGACCTCAGCGTGCGTCGGTTCCAACGGACGACACTCCATCACCGTCGAGTCTCGCCGTCAGTCATCTGCACGCCGATGTACACAAGCGGGGAGGACACAACAGAGCACAATGAGCGCAAAAACCAACACTCCCCCATGACACACAGGAGTAGTGCACATGGGCGGGCAGAGACACGGTCAACACACAGACTCCCCCAGGACACGCAGAAGTGCAGGCAAAGACAAAGAGAGCAAATCACGGACGCACACCGACTGAACTCACAGCCTTCTTAAACGAGTCCCGCTTTCATGCCTTGGTCAGGAAGTCAGCCAACTGCCGTGCTGTCTCAACCCACACGATGCTGATGCTGCCGTCGTGCAACAACGAACGCACATAGTGAAACTCAACATTGATGTGCTTTGTGCGAGTGTGGTGCACACCGTCATTGTCTGCAATGGCCATGGCACTCTCATTGTCACAATGCAAGGTGATGGATGCGACAGACTGACGCAACTCGGACAACAGACGACGCAACCACACACTCTCACACGCGCCTGAGCCAAGGGCCACGTACTCAGCCTCAGCAGTGCTGCGTGCAATGCACCCCTGCTTGCCACTGCGCCAGGATACAACTGTGCCCCAGACCAGAAAGATCCACCCAATGCGACTCTTACCGTCTGGACTGCCGGCCCAGTCACTGTCGGTGTA
>SZWC01007040.1:46984-67385 GCA_023375785.1 Penium margaritaceum
TGCTCTAGAGTCTAAGTCTGGAAGCTCTGGGTTTGTTACTCAGAAATGCGCGCGCCAGAGTTAGCGCCAGAAAGCAGCTGAAAACTGATAGTAACTGATTAGGAATGAAGAATGAACAGCAATGGGGGACCCCGCCAAGTTCTAGCCCTCCCCCACAGCTCTGTAGAGCTTGTTACTCAGTTCATCAGCCAATCAGAAAATAGCTAATTTCAGGCTGACAGGTTTTCTCGGTGAGGCCTGCCAGACGGCCGACAGCCCCAAATCCGGGCGTTGTCCGTTTTGCCTGAAAACTGGACCATACCATAATACCGACGCTGCGAACGCAGCTGTGCGGTCAGAATCTGCTACAAAAATAGTAGCGAGGAGTTATGGCAGCCTGAACCCAGGCAGTGCCCACGATGGTTTATGCTGCCAAACAAGGCCATGCAACATGCAGCTGGGACCCTAGGCAGCGCATGACGACGCAGGCATGACAGTGCGCACTGGACGCATGCAGACACCGACTGCGGTGGCAGTGACTGCCGGCAGCGCGACCGCCGAGGAGGCCTGCCGATGGCGCTGAACACGTCGCCGGAGAGAGGGGGCTCCAGCGGACTGCGAGACGACCTCAACGTGCGTCGGCTCCAACAGACGACACTCCATCAGCGTCGATTCTCGCCGTCAGTCATCTGCACGCTGATGTACACAAGCCGGGAGGACACAACAGAGCACAATGAGTGCAAAAACCAACAGGACACGGTCGAGTGGTCACAGTAAACTTTATAGGTCGATAGAAACGTCACAAATCACAATAGTAGGGATTACCCACAAAATTCGATTGTGTATCTCCTACCCGGCGATTGGAAGAATGTTGACATCTTGTCCGGCGTTCGGAAGAATATCACTCCCCTACCCACTGGCTTGAGAATATTGACATTTGATCTACAAAAAGCGAGAAATCGCACCATGTCGATGTTGCATTCGATGCAGGTCGACATGCTGACATCATCAAATCCTTCAAACGGTCACAAACCCCGCATTCAATGGGGTTTGTGACTCCCCATGTGTTGAAAGGGAAACTGTTGGGCCCCGCTTCCGTGGGTCCGAGCAGCAGTCCGTGCATAATTAAAGCCCTTAAAACCCGAATGTTATTCGCGGTAGGGTTTGACTAAGGTTAGCATGTAAAACCTTTGTGGTTTGCGAGTAAAAAAACAAAGTAGGCATTTTGGCTCAATCTTGAAAACGGGCATTTTCGCTCGATTGCGATTCTGGCATAGAACGGAGAGTCGGGAGGGGGATCGACATGCCCCACCTTTATTCGCCTGATCAGCGGCGCATGCTACTAATCGAGCATTGTGAAGTGAGTGGGTAGAGAATTCTTGTTTTTTAAGTCGCTGGACAGGACGTCAATTTAGACGCTGGGTAGGGCGTCACCAACCCCCTTGCGGATTGAGTAGAAGGGTTATCATGCCCTTGAGTAACTCTGGAATGTTTTTGCGACAAAGAGCCATTTTTCCAAACATAACAACCATGAGCCAATGTGAGCGTGCAACCCCAGCTGTGTCGATCCTAGTCACACGTTGACCTCTGGGCTTGTTTCTTGTGCATAACTTGCACATGCAGTGTCGCTCATTTGTACTTGAGAAACTTCTAGGAAGTTTCCTAACCTTGCTACTGCTAACATGGCGACACTGCCCAGTCAGTTGGCGCACTAGCAAGTAAGAAGGTGCAAGAAACAGCGAGGGTCAGGTTAGGGAGACGCACAACGTCTCATAAGCTCCAATAGGTTAGTTGCGCATAGAGAGAATGACAACTGACAAGCACACAACATAAATACCTGCCACGGTGTACGGTGGGTGACGCATGCAACAGTATCAATTTGTCGTAAAACCGGCTCAAAACCACTGTTTTGGCTGTAACTCTGCGCATAGGCATCCAAACGCAACACAGTCTAAACCTAGAGATACAAAATCTTGAGCCAGATGCCACAAGTTTGGGATCGATTGGTGGACAAACAATGCAAAACATGCAAATCAAAGAGAGCTAGTGCACCGAGAAGACTCTATTGCCTGTAGAAAAGCTGTAGGGCACCCGAGCAAGCACCCGGGACGTCGTGGCAGCTGTCTGGCAGCTGCTGGTAGGTGGAGCCACCACCCGTCAATGCTCTGGCATCATCTAGGTTGGCATCAGGGATCTGCACGAGCATGTGCACGGTGGAGTGGTCATAGTAAGCTGTACAAACAGACGGGGATGACTCACATCACAACACTCCCGCATGACCCGATGGTACTCAACAAGGAGGCGCTCTCCGAGATTGAGAAAGGCGTCATGAAACCAGGCGATGACATCCAGCGCTACATGGACAAATTTCTATTGTGGTCTACCATTGCCAAGAGCCCAGGAGGAGAGGGTCTGCCACTATGGGACTTGCTGCCGAATCTGATCCGTGGGCTCCCTAATGAAACCTACGCACACATGAACCCGGAGAATACCGCAGCCTGTAGGAAGCTGGAGCAAATGCCACTAACAGATTCGAGCACCATACGCATGTCCATACACGTGTAGAACTCACACAGGTGTCAGGAAAATGCTCAACAGTCCATGCTCACACACCCCACTCTCAGCGATTCTCAGGCAAGGGATGAAGCCCGACAAAACGAATGGTCACCATGAACTCTCCGCACGCAAGTGCCTTGGTCAAGAAGTTAGCCCGCTACATGTCTGTGCCAGCCCAGTCGACAAAGATCACTTGTTGCTTCACAAGATCACGTACAAAGTGATGCTTAGCAACAACGTGCTTTGTGCGTGCATGAAACACACCAGAGTTGTCCGTAATAGCAAGAGCACTCTAGTTGTCATAACGCAAAAGGACGCAAGGCACAGACTTACGCAACTCACAAAACAAAATAATGCAGCCACACCGCTTTAGCACCCCCAGCCCCTAGAGCAACACACTCAGCCTCTGATGAGCTACGTGTGATACAATCTTGCTTGTCGCTGTGTAACGGCACAACGATTCCATCAAGCAGGAACACATAACCTGTCCGATTGCGTCCATCAGGACTCCACCTCCAGTCACTATCAGTGTATCTGTCGACTACCACCAAACACCACCGTCGAAAGCAGAGTGTGAGGTACGGTGTGGACACCATGTACCACACCACTTGCACAGATGTATGAGGGGCTCTTGTTTGAGGACGCAATGAAAATTGTACAAGGAGGTTGACGGCGAAGGCAATGTCGGGTCGTGTGGTAGTGGCCAAGTACATGAAAGAGCCGATCAGGTGCAAGTATAGGATCACGTTCACTGTCTCCTCCAACTCTGTGGGATCATCCACCTTCAGAGCATCCTGCCTTTCAGGTATGATGTGGGTGGAGACTATGGGAACCGTACCAAGGAGGTCAGCAAACCGCTCCCCCAGAATACGGGCATAATGTTCCTGATGCAAAAAGAGTGTTCGTTGCTGACGATCACGCACGATCTCCATCCCGAGAAGCACAACTATGGAAACAAGGCCTTTCATCCTGTATGCAGCCTGGAGAACTGCCTTGGCCTCCTTCACGGCCTCCACAGAAGGAGACGCAATTAGGAGGTTGTCCACGTAGACCAGGATGGCGGTGAAGATCTCAGCTATTCGTCTTAGAAAGAGGGAGGGGTCCGTGTCACTGTGCACGTAACTGGCACATGTCAGTGTGCCGATGATCTCCAAGTTCTAGCACCTGGGTGATTGTTTCAAGCCGTGTAAGGGCTTGCACAAGCGCCAAACCATGTTATCAACCTCGAATTGATGTGGCTGGACCATGTAGATTGCCTCCTCTAAGGTGCCATGGAGGAACACATTGTTCCCTTCTATCTAGTGTAGCTCCTACTCGTGGTGAGCAACAACCCCCAACAGAGCGTGAGCATTGGTCATGCGTCCAACGGGTGCAAAGGTGTCGGTGAAATCTACCCCCTCAACCTATGAGAACCCCTTGTCCATCAAGTGAACCTTGTAGCGATCCAGTGTGACATCAGGCTTCACCTTCTTGCGAAAGACCCACTTGGCCTGTACAACCTTCCGCCTAGGAAAGAGGTCGACAAGCTCATAGGCACCGTGCTCACGTGTGGCTCTCAGCTCATCCTTACAAGTAGTACACCACAGGTCTGCATTCTGAAGTGAGAGTGCCTCCTTCAACGTGCTTGGATCAGGCGTTGTCAAAGGAGAGCTCCGGGTGGCCAAGACACATGCCTCCGGACTCAGTCTAACCGTAACAAGGTTGGCTACGGCATCACAAGTGACCAAGAGCTCTCGGGAGACCAAATCGTGGCCGACACGACATGCTGGATACACCTGAGTGTAGTCTACTTGGACACTGAAGTCAAGGGCCTTTGTGCTAGGCTTGCCACTCTAAACACTACGAGTCGGACGTCTAGGCGCTGAGTTACGAGTCCACTAAGCCCTAGAGGCTAATGGTCGAAGATGACCACCGGGCTTGCGGGTGTAGCCTGATGCTGAGGCGCTCACCTCAAGCTATGGCTGCTAGGCGAGAGCCGTAGGGGAAATAGGTGCATGCACGGGAGAGGGTGTGACAAAGGGGACTGACACTCGCACGGGATCAGGTGTGCGAGAAGGGAGTGACGCTCCTTCGGGATCATCTGTGCCAAAGGGAACACACATTGTTACGGGATCATATGTGCCAGAGGGGTCTGACACTCGCACGGGATCATGTCTGTCAGAGGGGCTTGACACTAGCATGGGATCAGGTATGCGAGAGGGGTCTGACAGCGGCATGGGATGAGGCGTGTCACATGGGATCAACACTGGCATGGGATCACGTGTGTGAGAGGGGTCTAACACTGGCACGGAATTAGGTGTGCCAAAGGGGACTGATGAGGGTGCTGGACCCACAGTCATGATGGCCGGATTGTTAGTAGTCGGAGACCGGACCGTAGGTGGAGAGGCCCGGACGGACCCATCTGTGGGACTAGACTCCCCCATTTGCCAGGAGGCTACACTTGTAGAGACGTGGTCAGTGGCCAGCGACAAAATGCTGGACAAGTCGCAGTAGGTAAGAGCCTCAAAGAAGAGAGCATCTTGAGACTTGACAATGCGATGGTGAGCAAATTACCAAAAGCGCCAGGCCTTTGACCGTGGGGAGATGCCAAGGCAGGTACACATGCGTCCCCAAGGTGAGACCTCAGACCCCTGCTGGTCCTCTATGTACCAGTCGCAAGCGAGGGATCCCCAAACGCCGGCGAGATGGACATCAACATGATGGCCGAACCATAACTTGTACAGCTTGACTTGGTCTGAAAGTGGACTATGCGGCAAGCAATTCTAAACCCACATCATGTAGGAGAAGCCATCAAAGGCAAGGGATTCCAGAAGACTGCACTCGAACTGCATCCTCCATGGTGCAGTTCCAATGCTCACACACACCATTCTGCTGTGGTGTAGCAGTGGCAGAAAGCTGGCGAAAAACACTGTGTGCAACAAAGTAGGCATCCATCTAGCTTAAGAACTCGCCACCACGATCCGAGCGGAACGTGTGCATGGTATGACGAGTTTGACGCTTAGCCATCACAAGCCACATGCGGACCGCTAGCACGACATCGCCCTTGTTCCGGAGGCTATAGACCCATCGCATCCGGGTGAAGTCATCGCTGAGGGTAAGGACATATCGACCCCGATCATAGAGGGAATTGACCAAGAGAGGACCGAGAAGGTCTGAGTGGACCAACTCTAGTGGGCGCTGTGCCCGGTAGGAGGAGTCAGGGTAAAAGCAGTGATGCATCTTACTCTGGGTACAAAAAAGACAATCGGTCCTGGACAGTTTCTCAATGGAAGTCGCGTCAAGACCATGGGCTAGCCGAGTTCAAATGAGCTCGGACACAGTGTTTGAGCTCACATGGCAGAGGTGACAATGTACTAAGTGCTAGTGCTCAGGGGAGAGAACACCGATGACAAACACATGCGCAAAAGAAAGTGGAGGAGAAGAAACATAGGGAATGCAATGAGACACATGGCATAGGTCATCAATAACAGAGACACAAAGCACGATGACTTGTGATTAAAGAGCATTCATTATGGAAGAGTCAGCAAAGTGCTCAATAATGAGACCCATCCTGGTGCATGCAAGAACAGAGAGCAAGATGAGCCCAAGAGCAAGGGAAAAGAGCACATCAGAAGTTTAAAAGGGGCAAGATGGACCATCAAACCACACAATCCCAACTCCCTGCACAGGCAATGACTGACCAAACCTTGTGCGAACGGACCGAACGGACGCAACGGGACCTGGCACAACAAATTCACTACGAGGATGTGTCATGTGATGGGTGGCACCAGAGTCAATGATTGAGGTGCCACTCGGCTCACGACCAGTCGTCGACACTTAGCAACATGCCATAGAACACTCCGTCTCTATTGGACGCTCAGCATAGGACTTATGACAACGACAAATAGCACGGATCTGTGACTCGTCAAGCCACTCGGTAGTGTCAGGTCCATCCTCATCGCAAGCCAAGTGAGCTCCACCACACTCATCATCATGGGCAATAGACACGGTAAAAAACGTTGTCTCGGGACCACTTGGCTGTGACAACACACTCGTACCTCCCTGTGTACGAAGCGTCAGCAGCTGACAAAGCCACTGCATCATGCGATCTCAATGTTCCATATCACCGCTGCCCCCTCGTGAAACGGATGTGTCCACTGTAGTCGTGGTCGCGGCGCGCCCCGGCCGTGTGTCACCCAAGGAATCCGTTGCATGTGCGCCACATGAAGGCCGAGCATGATCTAAGTCCAGTCAAGGGGTTGATCATATTCCATGTAGCAATGAGTGCCTCCATAGTTATAGCGGTGGACAGACTATCCACTGCTTCTGCGTGCCGGCTGCTGCTGCTGACCCTTTTTGCGTTGCTTCTTCCCCTTCTTCCCCTGTATGGCTATTGCAATGCCCTAAGTGTGTCTGCTCGAGGTAAAGGAGGAGGAGGAGGAAGCAGTGGAGGTGGGACTGGTGACCTAGGACAGAGGCGTATGAGGGGTCGCAATCACCGCTGCAACAAGTGGACTCTGCTGATGGGTGATGGTAGCCTCATGAGCCAATGTCGCCTGGAGGCAGTAGCGATGGGCCGAAGGAAGTAACTGGAGTGATTCTGGCAACTCAGAGAGAGCTACACAGTCGAAGTTTGTAAAGAGCTTAACGTGGTCCAAGTGCGCCCCCATCATGATGAAGTCGAGTCCCCACAATTGCGTCCCACCATTGGTCCAAAGGTGCGTGTAAAGGCGCATCGCGTGCCTCCAGTAGTCAGCTGCAAGCTCCGTGAACCCCCGACCAAGGGAATGAAACTCACGTAGTCGGGCCACCCTCGTAGCATGGGTCTCCGCAGCGAGAAGTGTCACAGCCAACTCCCATCCTTGGCGTGGATCTGCTCTTGTCCCGGTCCCGGTCTCATCCAGAAAAAGGTGGAAGTCAACCACAGTCTTGGCATGGCGTAGAGAAGGTTGCGCATTGTTCTCACTACTGTTTGGACCTGGTGTGCGTTGTGAGTCTAGTGTTGGCTGTGAAAGCAAGGCTAGACACCCTCAAAATTGGCCCACACCCGAAACAAGGTCTCCCAGCAATGGAGTTCCTTGTCGCTATCGTAATAGGGTGTAGGTGTCTCAAAGTCCTTTGGTCACTGCTCTTTGGGGAGGTCGACCTCAGGCTTGGGAGATGGTGGACGGGGTGTAGGGAGACCACCGGTGAGAGAAACGCCACCAAAAGTGAACGATGCTGAACAATGTGCCTGATCCTTACGGCAAGAAGGTGGCGGGGTAAGAAGCTTGGACCCCAAACGTAGCTCACGAATGCGCTCCTCAAGGAAACGAATCTCCTCCTCGCCTGTGTCACCCTCTATCTCCTCCTCATCCCAAGTGTTAAACTGTGATGAGGGGTGCTAAGGCCGTTGTGCTGTGTACGATGTACATTGCTGAACGAATGGTGTAGCTCAAGTAGATCCCCCTGGTAGCTATTGAAAAAGGCCCTCGAACGACCTCGAAGTAGCTCGGTTATCTCCTATAACGTGTCGATTTGCCGTTGCTACTGTCGCCGTATCTCATCTTGCGTCCAACGAACCCCGTGGATTGCGAGTGACTGTGACCGTGGACTCATGATGCCCGAAGAGGAGGGGTCTCCGAGCCCTTTGCCTTTGTCATGCACTGGCACCATCGAAGTGCTTAGTTTGGGGCCAAACGTAAAAAATGCTCCAAAGCAGAAACTGACAGCATTTCTCAAAGAGTTCAGAAGTTAAGAAAAAGGGGGGGGGATTACTTTTTACCCAGTATATGAAAATGTTCTGCGCAGGTTACCCACATTTGAAAAATCCATGTATGTATTAGCTAGCTATGGGAGAAGATGACTAGTATGCCCACTTTTTGACAGGTCCCTTCCGTTCTCCCCAAACTTTTTAATCCTTGCGCACTATGCCCAGCGTTAAAAAAACAAGCACGGTTTACCTACTTTTTTCGAGCTGACTCCGATAGCCAATTTGGACATCCGCTCGTCACTAAACGTGACGCGCGGATTTCCAAGGCTCGTGCTCCTAGACATCACGAATCCTGCAGAACGGGCCCATATAATCCCTGTCACAAATGACATTCGCTATTGAGGACCTATGATATTCCTTTTTGAAAAGTACTTATATTTCTTCGTTTTCAAATCGTTCCACCATGCCCACAGAAATCCACCATCAGCTATTCAACGACAGTCGATTAGCTGATAACACTCCTCATTGTTGAGGGACTATTCTCTTTGAGAAAGCAAACGACACAATCTTTATCGGCAATAAGAATCGAATCGTTGGGGTTTGTCACATCCTCCTATGGATATATTAAAGTATTATCTAAGAATGTTTGTAGAGCTTCCAGGACAAGAATTTGGATGTGGTCTCGTCCTCGCTTCTTTTGTTCCATATCTCGTGCAATACGAGACATGAAACTAAGGAAAAACCTTGCACCGGAAGTGCGAAAGACAGAACCTTCCAAGCACTATAAGCTTCCATTTCATGAACGTGTATCGCACTATGAATCGCACGCCGGAAGAACGGAAGCAAGGTCGACGAGGTCATCCCTGTAATTTTTTCAAAAGAGGTCAATTTTCTTAAGCTATTAGATCGTATGGACCTTGACCTCTTAGATCGTACCATCTCACGATCCACGACTAAACATGTTTACAAAGAGACATATGTTTGTGCCATTTACATCTACAAAACATATGTACGAGTCATGTTCTCGAATATTCATGCGGAGAAATAGTACATTGTAGTATGTACGATATGTTAAGTGATTAAATAATGTATGTTAAGGTTGACGAACTGATGTCGGTTAGGATAGTCTAAATGTCTGACGTATTAGAAAAGAAAGGTACCTTTTGAGCTAAATCCCTATAATGATAGAAACAAGGCCTTGGTGTTTACCAAGGCCTTGTTTCTTCTCAAACGCTAGCTATCGACACTTAAAGAAAGGGGGGCCGACGTCATCAGCCTCGCTTCCTTCATTCCAACGTGCGGTGTCACGTGCGATTTGCATCGTGCAGAACTGTTTTTTTCCGCGTAGTGTGCAAAAGAGTGAGTGGACCACCACTCGGCCATACTCGAGCACAATTGTCCACGTCGGCAGGCGAACCCCACCAATTGAAGGCAAGATCGAGCTGGACAATGCAAAAAGACCAGGTTGTGGAGAAGATATCGGACAGAAACTTCCAAATAACCACCCCCAGACAAAACTACCCTAAAAACCTTTGAATTCGATTATTTACCTGTTGCATGATTAATTCGACGAAAGAGTTGACCGTTCGAGTGTTTGAACGGTCGGAACTCGATCGTTGGCTCGCTTGATGCCACAGAAGGACCCTCGTCACCGTGGCGAGGATCCTTTTGTGGCATCAAATGCCACTAAACGGTTACAACGGTGGTCGAACACCCATGTAGAGGAAAAAATCCCAGGTGGAAAAAGTCCAACTACAAAAGTATTTTTGGACCCGACAAAGAAAAAAGGGTGAAAAGTCAAGGGTAGAGCATTGATTTTGACGTATTGATTCTGGAATTATTTAGGTGGTATGTATGAATTCGATAAAAGTTCGTTTTCGACGAAATTCAATGAGGCAAAAAAATTAACATCGAAATCAAAGTTTTTTAGAGAAGTTGCGAAAGGCGACCATGTTGTTCATTTTTTGGCAGAAAATGAAAAAATTACACTTGTACTCTTGTATTTGCCTTTGCATCCCATGTAAAGAATAAGAAAACCAAAACCGTGATGCATTCGTAGAATCCTAAAATGTGATTACTATAACAACCATTGTTCCAAGAACATGTATACAATACCAGTCTTCGGTTCATGATTTTTCAGAAGTGGGCATTGCGGTCACGGTTAGTCGGTATTCGCGTTTTGTGGACAAGGTAGCCAATTGTTAAAACCAGTGTGTAATTGGTGTGTTTTGTGAGGAAAGAGGGTAATCGGGAAGGCTGATGCTCAAAACGTGGATGAAAGGGATTTATTCCGTAAGTAAAGATGATGTTTTGACCCCAAAATTGCTCACGTCAACAAAGCCGTTGATGACATGAGCATTTTTTCCACCAGCAAAAAAATGATAGCGTTTTTATGCTGGCGTCTCTTATGGCATCATTTTTTAGCCTTTTTAGTTATAAGGACGCCGTGTGACGAGGGGGGTCACCGCGTCACCCCCTGCTCGCAACTGCGCAGGGGCTCCACAGGCATGCGTAGCTATTGCGTAATGCTGCATAGTGCCTCTCAAGTTCTGCGTTTCTATGCAGTAGTGCTACATAGCAATACTACCGTGCAGGAGTGGTATGCAAGCCCGTTGCTATTGTTATGTGTCTGCGGTTGCTGCGGCCACCGCCACCACTGCTGTGCTACTATAGCTAATATCATTGCCGTTATTGCCGTTGTCGCTGCAGTAGCTCCAATGCTGTTGCTGCGCTTCTGTTGCTTGCAACTGCTGATACTACTGCTGCTCCAAGCTACTACCGCCACTGCACGTTGCCAATGCTTGCAGTCGCCGCCGCGAGCAACTGCTACAAGCTGCTTCTCCTCTTTCTTTGTGTATAGGTTGGTAGCTTGACACGAATGATTCTCTCACCCGATGCTACTGCTGCCGCTCGTTGTAGCTATTGGAGCTTGTCACTGTCACAACTCCTCTGGCTACAGTGGAGGCGATTGCGTGGTGACGCCGCTTCTCCTAATGTTGGATGCGATGGGTCCCAGGATACGACGGTTGTGGTGACTCTCACTGTTTCTACCGGTGTTGCGAATCTATGACCTAACTCAGCAAGAGAGGTCTCGTTGCTCTGATACCATGAGATACTACTAAGAAGCTTCCTAACCTTCTTACTGGTGACGTGGCGACACAATCCAGACAGATGGCAGACTAGCAAGCAAGCAGGTGCAAGAAACAGCAAGGGTCAAGCTAGGGAGACGCGCATCGTCTCATAAGTTCCAATAGCTTGGTTATGCAGAAAGAAAATGAGTACTGACAAGAACACAACATAAATACCTAGTGCGGCGCACGAAGGGTGATGCAGAGAGCAGTGTCTGTTTGTCCTATAACCCAGCTCAAGACCATTTTTTGGTCGTAACTCCACGCACAGGCATCCGAACGCAACACCGTCTAAAACCTATAGATGCGGAATCTTGAGCTAGACACTACAACTGGTCACACGCACAAGTCTGACATTGATCAGTGGACAGACAATGCAAAACATGCAAATCGGGCTCGAGAGCTAGTCTGCCGAGAAAACTCTAGCGCATGTAGGAGAACTGCAAAGCACCCTAGTAAGCACCCAGGACGTCGTGGTAGCTGTCTGGCAGCTGCTAGTGGGTAGAGCCACCACCCGTCACTGCTCCGGCGCCAACTGGGCCTGCATCAAGGATCTGCACGAGCATGGACACAGCCAAGTGGTCAGAGCAAGCTGTACAAACAGACGGGGACGACTCACATCACAATAGTATTGTGACCTCTCTGCTTGTGAACATGCTTGTGCTAAGAAGTGACTTGACACATGTTGACAACGGCGGGCGCTTAGCGATGGAGGGGACGTTGTACCATCATGAGAGACATGGCCACCATCTCGTCGTGTGGAGTCTCCCACTTGGTATCTGTGCGCAACTAACTCCATCGTCAGCAACCACAGTCACTGATGTCATCTGAAATCATACGTGGGTTTTATGCGTAGCATAGTGTTTGCCTAGTTTCAGTTAACCATAAACTTCTACAGTTTTTCTAGCTAATTGTGATTGCACGACTCCACTTGCAGCATGCATATCTTGGTACTCTCTAGATTTTAGTAAAAATGGACAACGCTCAGGTTTGGGTTGGTCGGATGTTTGGTAGGGATCACTAGGAAATCCCCACAGTTTAGAAAATAGTGGATTTTCCTGATTTGCTGGGAGGCTGGGTACCAAGCCTCAAAGAGGTGAGGGCTAGGTTAACGTGGGAGGGATCTCACACCACACCTCATTGTTGCTATCAACTCAGTCATTACTCACTTCTAATTGCAATTGTGGTGCCAACTCTCACAGCTTAGCAACCAGCACTACTCAGGCGCAAAGCATGAGCTCAACAGGCCACACACTTCAGCCCAGGTACGTGATGCGGAGTAAAACAGTATTGTCTAGACTAGAGAAACATCATTTCTAGCTCCCTCACATGTGACTTACGGACCACACAACAACGTGGCCAGTCAGTAACCATGGGCGTTGAGAGAATGTCGACATAGGAGACACACAAAGACAATACCGATGGCCTCTCAAGTCGGTAGGTGGCCTCAGTGCCAAATTGAGCTGCTAAGGAACACGGTGTATTCGTACGAGAACACAAGTTTGTGCATTGCATCTTCGATACTGCCTTGCAACCTTGTATATGACCATGATGATCATACATTTTTGGACGGGGTGGGAGGTATGGTTAGTCACCCCCATTTCATACACTTGATGTCTTATGTATGCTACACTTCTATAATGTTCACTTCCTAGAGTTTTACAAGCGTGCAGCCACTTGCTATATCACTAATTTCACGGTGATCAGGTGCACTGGTGTTCCCAATGACGTTTGGATTAAACCTGAACAGATCGAATTGCTATGTTCCGCTACTTTCCAAACATACGTTATTGTTTTGTAGTTTACCTATTCATGTAATGAAAACTCAGCTAGGGTAAATCGATAAGACACGGAAAGTAAAAAAACGCAATAACTTAATACAGATTGCCGGTCGCAGGCGAAAAGGACATGCGGTCACTTTCCTTTAAGTTCGCTTGTGCCACCAATGTGATTCACTCAAATTCAATGAATGCCCCTACCCCCATCCACCCCTCCCCCCCCCCCCACCACCAACATTGAATGTATTTGGGCGATGTATCGGGTAGTGTATTGTAGAGATTCTGGAAAATGTACACATATGCATTTATCTGTCTCACCCCCTCTTCCCCCTTCCAAACCACATCGAATGTATTGGGGGAGTGTATCGGGGGATTTGTATAGTAAGCTCAATCAAAATTGTACACAAGTGTATATATGCACTTGTGTACTGTTTCAGACCCCTTCAAATACAATTCCCAATACTCAAGAATGAACAGCCCCGGTGATGAAGAGTAGCTATGTGTTAGCTAGAGCCCTTCATGCAGTTGTACGAGTGGTGCGGTACGTGGTCTCCACACAATACCTTGGACTCTACTTTTACCGGTAGTATTCGGTGGTCCTTCACGGCTACACCGATAGTGACTGGGCCTGGAGTCCACATGGACGCAGACGCACTGGCTACGTGTTCTTACTCGATGGTACCGCTGTGTCCTAGAGCAGTGGGAAGCAGGACTGCATTGCTCGTAGCTCGTCGGAGGCAGAGTACATTGCTCTGGATGCAAGGGCTGCTGAGGTAGTCTGGCTACAATGCCTGTTTCTTTAGTTGGGTCAGTTAGTGCACACCATTGTGCTTCGCTCCGAAAACCAGAGTGTTCTTCCCATTGCAGAGAACTCTGTTGTGTTTCATGCTCAGACAAAGCAAATTGCGTTCAAGCACCATTTTGTGCGTGATCTGGTGGAGCGACACGTGATCTCCGTCATGTGGGTCGGCACTGACATGCAACTTGCTGATTTCATGACGAAGGCACTGGCTTGCAAAAAGTTTCTCATGGCCATTTGCTCTGTCGGGCTTTGCCCCCTTCCTAAGAGTGGTTGAGTGTGGGGTGTGCTTGTGTTACATTAGTCTTTGCACTCGTTGTTGCACTCGTACCAGTTCTGCATGAGTGTGGACGTGCCACCATCGGGTCATGGGGGAGTGTTGAGATTTGTGATGTTCTCGTCAAGCTAGACAGCTTACTGTGACTACTCGGCCGTGTCCATGCCTGTGCATATCCCTGATGCGGGCCCAGGAGGCACCGACACATTGGTAGGTAGTGGACCACCCAATCAGAGCTGACCGATGATTGCCCTAGCGTCCTGGATGTTGTTTCTCATTTGCATGTTTTGTATTATGTGTCCACCGTTCAATGCCGGATGCATTCATGTAACCAGTCATAGCGTCCTGCTTGAGATCCTGCACGTTTAGGTTTACAGGGCGTAGCATTTTGATTTTTCTACGCATAGTTACGGCCAAACTAGTGTTTCTGGGCCGGTTTTAGGACAGACCTTGCACTGCTGCGTGCGCCACCCACCGTGCGCCGCAGCAGGTGTTTATGCTATGGACTTGCCATTTGTTATCTCTCTCTGCATTACTAAGCTATTGGAGCTTATGAGACTTTGTGTGTCCCCCTAGCCTGACCCTTGCATTTTCTTGCACCTGCGTGCTTGCTGGTGCGCCAGGTGACTGGACAGTGTTGCCGTCAATACACAAGAGAGCATCAAGCAAGAGTTGATTGATCAGCATGCAATACAAGTCCTTTTATAGCTGTCTTTCTAGTCTTAGAACTCAAAAGCAAATTCCTGGGATGTGGCCTGATCCAGCCACATCACCAACAGACATTGTGGGTTTGAGACATAAGCATCCTAGTGTCAAGGTGACAGACCAACAATGTAGCGTCCAAGAAGCTACGGACTTTCTTTCTTGGAAGCTTCCACAACAACCAAGATGTGCATGGGGCCAGGATCGAACTCGTGACCTCTCACTTGGGCAAATCAACAAAATGGCCAAGGTAACCACTCACCCACATGGTGTACTCACAGGTCATATCTCACATGAGACAGAGCATAGTTCATTCACATCACAACGGATCCAGGGATCATACCTCCACAAGGGGCAGAGCATTCCTCATCTGTCCTACAACACTGAACAAGGGGCAAAAACAATCAACAGATTTTGCCTTTGTACAGGTGCTTTGTGTTGAGAAGATAGGGGAATTGGAAACGTTAGATCAAGAAGTGACTTCTGAAGTGCCAGAGCATAACCATATACCAGATGTTGGTATAATGGACATGCATGCATGCCAACCCAAACGGATTGGCACGCGAGCTTTTCCCCAACGGTAGGTATCCATTGCACAATACCAAAGTTGGGACAAAAGTCCCAACTATGTCACGTTCACACAATGTCCTAACCTGCCTAGGCTACACTACAGTTGAGTACTTCAACATGACAGCGGAAGTCAACAGTTCTTCCGGCATCACCCACTAAATGGCCCAACAGGCCACGTTTGACAAACTATTCAAACTTCCTAGTTCAACACTAGGTTGGATATCACAAATCATCGCAACCTGTCAACACATAGTACCAACCTGTTCAACACTTTGTAAGCTAGACAGAAGCAATGCCACCCCACGCGTGAGGGAGCCAAAAACCAGTCCATCAACCATGCTAATGTTTGAAGGGATTGACATGGCAAGGGAATCGAATATGAGGAACATGTTTCCACACCCACGTTATGTATGACGTGGCCTGAAAAGAGAGAAATGGGAGGAGACTGGACTAAAAAAGAGGTGTGTGGACACCATCAAAACAAGTGCAATGCTCTCATTGAAAGACACCTGTGTGCAAAGCAGAGGACTCCTTGCACACAACACGAAATTCATGGAACCAAGTAGTAGATCCTATGAAATCGCTGCCACGGTTAGAGGAAAACACTTGCATACGAAGGTGACAAGCAATCTCTTCTTCGTTGAACCATGCCTTAAGCACGGAGAAGAGATTGATCCTTAGAGCAGAGATCCGACTCATGGGAGAATAAGTTTCAATGAGACAAAGGAAAAGATGACCAAGACCATCCACGGCATCATGAAGCAAGGGCCCCATAGTGACGGAAAGCACAAGACCAAAGGGTTGATGCATACAAGGGGCAAACAAGGAAAAGGAATGTTATTGCATTATTCCTTCAACACAAGTGGCCTAGATTAGATCCCAATACACTCACCTCCCTTGTTACAAAGGTGTTGATGCTCCATGTGATAAGAAAGAGCACCCTTGAGCTTGCTCATGGTTGCAAGGCTCTAGCATGAGGACAATGAAGGACTACTGCCGGATGGGCCCACAAGCCCGAGGAAACAACGTGGCCAGAAAGCATGGTCCAGACAACAAACCATACTCGGACGGTCAACCGTAGGATGACGGGTAACCCCGAGGGTGTGGAGGAGGATAAAGAGTGCTTTAATCTATAGTGGCGCCGGTGGCAGCACGGTTGGAGGATATGGAGGTGTTAGAGAAACTGCACAAAAAATATTGTTTTGCCAAAGGTGTGAGCCCAATCACTGGACATAGAGGAGGCAAGGCATGAGACGTTAGCCATTTCGTGGAAATTCTGTGCACAATGTCCAATGGAAGATCAGTTCCAATCAGTCACTTCACCAGGGACCTGGGAAGATGAGTAGGCATGACTCTTGACGTGGTCTTTGCCTCCCTTGACCTTGCCACTGACCTGCCCAGGACCACTTCCATGTCCTTGGATGACAAGAGTAGTGGTAGAGGTGGAAGTCAAGGAGGCTATGGAAGGAAGAGGAAAATGGCAAAGAGGAGGGCACAGACACAGTAACTACCACAACAACTGAGTAATGAATCCACTTGTTTTGTAACGCTCTCCAGCAATTGGCAAGTCACTCAGTTGTGAGCCCCCTCAATGCCAGTATGAATCTTGTCCAAGACAGATTGTGAGATGAGCAGCTCCACATTTGTCACCTTGACCTCAAAGAATACATTGGAGAGCACATGAGGGAGACTGTTGATGATTGAGAGAATGGCAATGAGCTAGGTTTGAGCCACTAGGCCAAGATCAAGCAACTTGAGACAATGAACCCAGTAGGCTCTGACAGGTTCCTTGGCTTTTAAAGTACCTAATAAGGACTTAATTAAAGGCCCGAACTGGGTCAGTGGTAGCACGGTGAACAGAGTCAACATTGAAAGTGCCAACCTCACATGTGAGATCTTCCGGGCCACCCGTGCTGGGAGCACAAACAACATGGATAGATTCTGCTGGGACTTGGACAATGGGAGGTATAACTGAGGGGTCAACGATTTGCTGGTGTTCTCACTGTTGCTCACCTTGAGCCTAGGATTTCACCTCCAAGGATGGAAATGCAATGTTGTTGGTCGATTGAGAAGGGGATGTCTCACAGTCAAGGTGTCAAAGCTGTGGGGGTGCAAGTGCCTTGGCGGTGGATGCACCACACGCGACTACACATGCGGTGGGATATGGGTTTGGTGGAATAAAACCAAACAAAGGGGATGCAAAGGCTGGTGCAGAGGCTAATGATTTAGCAATGCTAGCAAAAATAGATGCTAATAAAAGTGAGTATAGATCTAGGTGTAGACGTCATAGGACAATGTCAGTAACCTGGTTATCAAATGTGTATTGGTTGCCTTCCTTATGACGGAGGTAGTCTTGAATAGGCTGATTTGTTGTGGGCGCCTATTGGTCAGTGGTATGTACATGTTGTAACTCTAGTGAAAGCCCAACATGCATCTTTTTGTCAACTGGCATGACGACAAATAGTCCACTCTACCCAAAACTACTTTGTTGAATTTCCCCCCTTCGTGGTCAACGGAAGTGTTTTTGGGTTGTCTTGAGATTGTGGTTGTCAGTCCGCAAGACAATCCAGACCAAAAAATAGGCACAGAGAGGCACAGAGAGCAACACAGAGAAAAGAAAGAGACAAACACTGTAGGGTCTCACACCGAAAGAATGGTAACTCACTGTCCATGGAGAAGATTGGTGAGAGTGGTAGTTCCAGAAGTAATGAAGACTAGCACTGTTATGCAATGGACAAAACGAGACAGAGGATGCCAGTCACTATACGTAATCAAGTGATGTTATGGCAACAGCAATGGAGATGAGGGAAATTCATCGACATGGTGTTACAGCTTCTATGGTCGTAATAGGGGCTATAGATGTGCGAATGGAGGTAGCTACGGATGATGTCATGGTGGTGGCTCTATTGCACATCGAAGCAACTATGTGAGTAATGACGGGCACCCGGGCATCGTAATCTGATGTAGAAGCTACAATGAAACCTGTTGATATAGTTGTTTTACTTTAGGCCTCAGCAACATGTGTTCTTGCAGTGCTTGTTGATCCGCGTGCCACCCTTGTTGTAGCAGAAAATTTAAATGCAACTGCCACAAATGTCAAGCACATAAGAGACTGAGTGCGTTGTACATTGTCGCTGTGAATGAGGAGGCGAGGAAGGTTGGTATAGAAGGAGGAAAGAAGTAGGCCAAGAATTAGTAGTGACACGGCGAATCGCTGATGATGCCAACTAAAGTATTGTTACATCAACCTAGGCAACACAAGTGTGCAAAGACTGGCGGTGATCCTTCCAGACTGTGGGAGGACTCATCAATGTTTTGAGTTATGGTTAATCACCCCAAATTCACGCACTTGATGATTAGTGTATCAAAAAGCTTGTTTCTGCATGCATTTTTTTTTCACAAAACATCCACATGCATGCATGCCAGCAAAGCCCAGATGCACATTCCTTGTGTAAAATGATGAACACGATTCGCTCTACGTGCTGATTTGTAATTTCTGTGAACAGTCCATGTTCACTAGTTTGTTCACTTCCCAATACACTTGTTGTTACACACAATTTCGCGGGTGAGGCAACTAGTCATACATGGGCTAAGGATATGCTACTAGGTGTCAAACCATGTAGCTACTGGATTCACATGGATTAATTATCAAGGAATATTGCTTGATGCTATTATCATCTCTTGTTCCTGCCTCTAGTTGTTGCTTGTTTAACTTTTTCCTGCAAGAAACTACAAGTGGTTGTTACGTGCTCTTACTGGATGATATGGACCAAAGTTTTCAAGTATTGCTTTTAAAACATGTTGATCTTGAATAGAGATGGAAACCATTGCATACTATTGCCTATTTTTGAATTTTGTAGCCTTTAGTTGTTGCCATGCTTACAACCATCCATGGAGGTAGATGCTAGATGCACAAACATGTCATGCCATGCGATGCCACGTAGCATTGCTCTCGGTTATTTTTTGTTCAAGTAGCAGAAGTAGTAACTCTTCTGTTGCTTGCAACTCATATGCATGCTTGATTGCTTCCAACTACTAGTGGAAAATCCTCGCGAGAGATGTTGGTTTCTGCTACTAATGCTTGCTACTACTGGCGATAGTTGCTGGCTGCTACTTAATGATCACAAACATGGTCGTTGTCTAATGTTACGCTATTGGCGTTTCATGTATGTAGTCACTACATACACATGCGATTGCCTCAAATAGTATTGCCTACTGGTTGTGCCACAATGCCCTTCTTGATAAAGGAACCAGATGCAAGATGCAGGCAAGCAAAAGTTGCAGGTGTAGTTCACAGTGTAGATGCTAGCTTCAAGCACGGACGAGGCTTTTGAGTAAAGAAGAAGCCACTCGGCTACTACTGGGGGTCCTCCTAAGGAGACATAGATGTCTACCTAATGTGAATCCTGTTGGATAGCGTAGAATATCACTCATAATTGATTGATAATGTTTTCAAGTAGGTGGCTACAACTTTTAATGGATTCGACGAAATCCTTTGACGACTAGGCCAAAACCGCGGTGCTTGAGGGTCTCCAACCCTCAAGCCATCCCGTCTCATCGCCCACAGTCCCCGCTGACCCCGCTTGAGCCACGTGGCTCCTTCAACTGGTCGGTGTGGCATTGCCACGCTACACAACTACACTAACCTTGTTTGCAACAAAAAAATGCCTTTTTATATGTATGTATTGTGGTAGGTATCACTTCGAGATCTCCATGAAACTACTTTCGGAAAGAAGTGCGATTTTCTCATCATAAGGGCAGTTCATAACCTTGTCAAGAGACTAGTGGATGGTGGAGGCGGAGGGATTGTGAGAGTGCACACACGCACACACATATCCATTCATACATAGAAACTCACACACATGCGCATGCGCATACACACACACACACACACACACACACACACACACGCACACACACACACACACACACACACACACA
>SZWC01007040.1:90667-107265 GCA_023375785.1 Penium margaritaceum
GCAGCACGACCGCCGAGGAGGCCTGCCGATGGAGCTGAGCACGTCGCCGGAGAGAGGAGGCTCCAGCGAACTGCGAGTAGACCTCAGCGTGCGTCGGCTCCACCGGACGACACTCCATCAGCGTCGAGTCTCGCCGTCAGTCATCTGCACGCCGATGTACACAAGTCGGGAGGACACAACAGAGCACAATGAGAGATGGGAAAAAACCAACACTCCCCCATGACTCACAGGCGTAGTGCACATGGGCGGGCAGAGACACGGTCAACATCCAGACTCCCCCAGGGCACACAGAGACGCAGGCAGAGACAAAGAGGGCAACTCACGGACGCACGCCGATTGAACTCACAGTCTTCTCGAACGAGTCCCGTTTCAGTGCCTTGGTAAGTAAGTCAGCCAGCTGCCGTGCTGTCTCAACCCACACGATGCTGATGCTGTCGTCATGCAACAACGAACACACATAGTAATACTCAACATTGATGTGCTTTGTGCGTGTGTGATGCACACCGTCATTGTCGGTAATGGCCATGGCACTCTCATTGTCACAATGCAGGGTGATGGATGCGACAGATTGACGCAACTCGGAAAACAGACAATGCAACCACACACTCTCACACGCGCCTGAGCCAAGGGCCACGTACTCAACCTGAGCAGTGCTGGTGCAATGTACCCCTACTTGCCACTGCGACAGGACACAGCTGTACCACCAATTAGAAAGATCCAGCCCGTGCGACTCTTACTGTCTGGACTGCCGGCCTAGTCACTGTCGGTGTAGCCCACTACGACGACGGACGGCTGGCGGCGGAACATGAGACCTCGCCGAGGGGTCGAGACAACATAGCGCAACACTCGGATCGCAACCTCAAAGTGGAGGTGACAAGGCTCCTGAGAGAACTGGGCCAGGAGGCTAACGGCAAACGCGATGTCTGAACGCATCGTCGTCGCCAGGAACATCAGTGACCCGATGACCCGCAGATACGTGGTCACATCAACTGGCCCTCGCACAACAGCTGGGTCAGGGATCTTGAGCTTCACCTGGCCATCGGGTGACATGGGTGAAGATGCACTAGGCATGAGGGGCAGGTCCTCAGCGAAGCGAGTGGACAGGTCTGCACATAGGCAGCCTGGTGGATGTGCAGGATGCCCTGGGAGCGATCATGCTCGAGCTCCATGCCCAAGAAGACTCGGGCAGACCCGAGATCCTTCATCTGGTAGGCGGCGTACAGCAATTCCTTGACACGCTGGATGGCGGCCGTGTCTGGCGACGCATTGAGGAGATTGTCGACGTAGACGAGAACTGCGACGAAGGTCTGACTTCGCGTGCTGACGAACAGTGCAGGATCAGCTGTACTACGTTGGAGGCTGCCACGGAGAAGCGTGCTGCTGATCTCTTGGTTCCATCATCGAGGCGACTGCTTCACGCCATAGAGGACCTTCCGCAGCCGCCAAACTCTCCCAGTGCCGTCGTTGAAGCCTGGGGGCTACACCATGTAGAGCTCCTTACCCTCCAGTGAGCCATGGAGGAACGCGTTGCTCACGTCCATCTGATGCAGCTCCCACCCATGCTGGGCAACTAGGCTGAAGAGCGCCCGGCTAGTGGAGAACCGACTGACTGGGGCAAAGGTCTGGTCGTAACCGGCCCCAGGGACCTGAGCAAACCCTTTTACTGTGAGGCGGGCCTTGTACTTGTCGAAGGACCCATCAGGCTTCCACTTGCGCCGAAAGACCCACTTGGCACCAATGGCCTTCCGACCTGGAGGGAGGTCAACGAGGTCATACACGTGGTGCTGCCGGATAGAAGCGAGCTCCTTGGCGCAGGCAGCATCCCAATGTGCGGCCTTAGGAGAGGCTCGAGCCTCGCGTAGGATGGCTGGGTCCTGCGGGCTTGTTGTGGACCCGACTGAGAGGGCGTGTGCATCACGAGCTCCAGGTGGGATGCGGGCGAGTGCAGCCACGACAGCATGCCGATGCTCGTGATGAAGCAAGGCGTAGCCCAGTGCAGAGCCTGGGTGAAGGTCTGCGATGATGGCCGAAGTGGTCAGGCCGAGAGCCTTTGTGCCAGGGTCCCCACTCACGACCGTGGGAGTGGAGGAGACACGTGGAGCCACAGGGGGTCGAGGCGCCACAGGACGCGGTGCGACGGTCTGCGCCCTCATTATCGGCCGAGGTCGGAGGTTGCCGTCTGGGCCGCGTGTGTAGCCCTGTTAGGCAGGAGATGGCACTAAGTCCGATGGGCCAACGGAGGCAGACAGGGCTACTGGCCCGGAGGAGCCAGCGGACGCGAGTGGGGCTGCTGGCCCAGAGGGGCCAGCGGACGTGTCTGGGGCGGCCGGCCCGGAGGGGCTAGCGGACACGACAGGTGCTGCTGGCCCAGAGGGGCCAGCGGACGCGACTAGGGCAACTGGTTCGGAGGGGCCAGCGGACGCGACGGGGGCAGCTGGCTCGAAGGGGCCAGCGGACGCGGCTGGGACTGCTGGCCCAGAGGGGCCAGTGGACGCAACTGGGACTGTTGGCCCGAGGGGGCCAGAGGACGCGACAGGGGCTACCGGCTCAGAGGGATGGAGTGATGTGTCACCTGGAAGCGATAGGACGGAGGACGGACTCACCACTCCCCCACGCATCGGGAGGGACACGGACGAGCCGGAGCGGATGAGGTCGCAGGGAAACAGGTCCTCGAAGAAGAGGGCATCGCGGGACTCGACGATGCAGTGTCGGGATGGGTCCCAGAAGCGCCAGGCCTTGGACTGACGAGACACACCGAGGAAGGTGCAGGGGCGTCCGCAGGGGGCGAACTTGCCGTCCAGCTGTGGGACGAGCAGCCACACAATGGCCACGTAGCCCCAGACGCGAGCCGGGCGGAGGTCAGCGCGCCGACCGCACCAATGTTGCTATGGCGTGGACTGGCGGGGAAGGGGACCGTGGGGAATCCGATTCCAGACCCAGGTCATGTAGGCCATGGATTCAAAATAGAAGCCATTGGAGAGACCGGACTTGATCCGCATGGTGCGGACGGCGTCGGCCATGGTACGGTTCCACCGCTTGGAGACGCCGTTCTGGGCGGGTGTGTAGGGCGCAGACGTCTCATGGTGGATGCCGCGGGAGGCGAGAAAGGTCGTGGCCTCACCCATGTACTCTCCACCGCGATCAGAGCAAAAGCGGCGAAGAGAGCGGCCACACTTACGCTCCGCGAGGACAAGCCAGTCCTGAATGGCTCGGGCGACATCGCTTTTCTGCCGGAGGCAGAAGACCCTACGGTAGCGAGAATAGTCGTCCGTAAGGGTGAGGACATAGCGGCCATGCTCACCGACGGACTCGGTGGGGAGAGGGCCCATGGCGTCCGAGTGGACAAGGTCGAGAGGGGTGGACGCACGAGAGGAAGACAAGGGGTACGTGGACCGGTGCATCTTCCCCTGAGCGTAGTCAATGCACTCAGTGGGGCAGGGGAAAGGGAAAGTCTCCGGGTCAAGGCCCTTGGCCGGCTGGGTGCGGAGCATGCTCTCTACGACGACACAGTAGACGTGGCAAAGGTGGCAGTGCAAGAGGTGGGTGTGCTGAGGAGAAAGCGTACTGGTGACAAACACATGGCCTGTTGCGGCCGACGTGGAGGAGACGAGCGGAGAAGAGGAGAGGCAAGGAACATGCCACAGGTTGCCACGGGCGGTGGCATGCAGTACGACAAGACCAGATGGACGCAACGACATAGTGCCGACACCACGCGAGTGCACAACGTCCATGCTCATGCAATCAAGGGCAGTCACGGACAGGAGGCTGAGCTCGAGACCAGGGACGAAGAGGACATCGGTCAGAAAGACGTCACCGGCAAGACCACGGAAACGAACGACGCCAACACCATGGCAGGCAACACTTGTCCGGAACCCGTGTGGACACCGGAGACATCGCCTACAGGACCGAGCATACTAAAGGCCTCACGAGAGGCCGTCATGTGATGCATGGCCCCGGAGTCGATGATCCAGGTGTCAGCAAGGTCCTGGATAGGGATCGCCAGATCGCTAACGGTCACATGGCAGCAAGCAAGGGACGGGGTCATGGTGGAAGGAGGCACAAAACGAGACTACCAATCATCAAGCCACGCAATCTCATCATGGAAGGGGGCAGAGGAGACCATGGGAGACAACGAGACAAACGAAGAAATGGGACACGACCGCAGCTCTGTCTCAGTCATGCAGGGCTGGGTAGGAGGGCAGGAGGTGACGTAACTCGCACTTCCCTGGGGAGGAGGGCGAGGCAGGCCAAGCTGGAGCACGATGAACTGCTCTAGCTGACGCTCACGGGAGGACAGCCTGGGAGTGTAAACCGAGTGCGGAGTGACAGTGCCGGAGCCCGGGTAGTAGGAGGACTGAGCTGGCGAAGGAAGTGGAGGCGCCGACGGTTGTGGGAAGTACTGTTGCGGGTAGTACTGCTACGGCGCGGGTGTCTACGGGACAGGCGGAGCTGTCAAAGTGGCAGAGCTGCTAGACGAGGTCGGAGTGTCAGGGCCAGCAGCACCGACCGCGGCAGAGGCGAGACGGCGCTCCCGCTAGCGATGCATGGTGGCGATGACACGCGCCTCATCCGTCGCGAGAGGGCACGTGTACCACCCGTGCCCGGGCTGGCCACCGTTGTGGCAGACCGAGCCACCACCGCCGGACCCGGTCGACGATAGCTGCTGCTGCTGTTGCGGTGGATCCTTGCCTTTCTTGTTCCGGCATTTCTTCTTCTTCCTCGAAGACGATGAGGTAGCTACGGTGGGGGAGGCGACGGCCACGGAGGCAACGGCAGGGGAGGCGACGACAGGTGATGCAAGAGCCTTCGTGCAATGGAGCTCGGACTCGTGGCAAGCTTCCTCAATGCGGAGGAAGAGCTCGTATGCCCAGGGCATAAGGGTACCCTGGGCCGCCATGGTGGAGAGGAAGTCCTGGGGGTAGTGCACGAAGACGTCCGTGTATGCGCTGGTGGCGCCGCGCTTGATGGTAAGGAGCGCGGTCACAGGAGGTGGAGCAGATTTGCCGAGACAACGAAGGATATCCTCCGCCCGCTGCCAGTAGACAGTTACTGTCTCGGTCTCCCCCTTGTGTAGGGAGTTGAACTCCCAGAGCAGACGGCTGATCTCAGCGTCGCTGGAAAGGCGATGGGGCTTGGTGAGGACGTGCCATGCGGCTGTAGGGTCAGGGATGTCGCCAGAGGTGAAGTCGCTGAGGAAAGGCTCTAGGGCCAGGCGGGAAGCTGGAGGGGCGACTGGGACGAGGGCACGGACGGTGCGACCAGCGTCATACAGCTGGTTGACCTGGGTGGAGTCGTAAGGGAGGGTGTAGTATGTCCACAGGCCCTCACCTTGCGCCCAGATCCGAAAGCTGAGTTCCCAGCTCCGGAACTACTCGCCAGCCTGAAGCGGCGGCGGCGGCGTCTCAAAGTCCTTCTGCCTGCGGCCGGCACCCAGAGTGGGGCCAAGGACGGAGGTCACTGTCTGCCGCTGGCGCTGAGTCTGCTCTTGTGCCAGGTAGTATGTGGCAGCAGACATAGCTGGGTTGGCGTGCCTTGGAGGGACAAATTGCGGCAGCGCAGTGGTGGCAGTCTGGGAGGCTACTGGCTGTAGCGCTGCCAGCTGCTGTGTCAAGGCGGCAAGCTGTTGCTGAAGAGCGACGAGGGGATCACGGTTTCCACCAACGACACTAGTGGGCTGGTGCTGGTGTTGTTGCTGCTGCTGTAGCTGCTGTTGCTGTTGCTGTAGCAGCTGTTGCTACTGTTGTTGCTGTTGCCACTGTTGTTGCTGCTGCTGCTGCTCCTGCTGCTGCTACTGCTGCGGTGGCGGCAACGGCTGTTGCTGCTGCTGCTACTGCTACTGGTGCTGCTTCTGGTACTGCTGTTGCTGCAATTGTTGAAGAAAAGGGGGGGTAGGAGTCCCCCCAACTGAGGAGGACCCCTTCTCACCTGGGCTACCAGCCATGGTTTGGTGTCCCTTGTGTTTTTTTTGTCTTTGTGTTGCTGATATCAGTAGTGGCTTCGGGCGGTGGGGATTCTACCCACCCCTTTGGTCTTTCCCCTTTCCTTTCTCTGCCTCCCTTTTCCTTTTTTTTGGTTGATGACATCAGCAGTGATGTAAGTAGTGATGTCAGCAGAGGGGTGCTGACGTCAGCAGCAGCGATTGTTAGGGCCACTGATGCTGCTGCATCCGCTACTGTTGTTGTTGCTGCAGTTGCTACTGCTGTTGCTGCTGCTGCTGTTGCTACTGCTGTTGCTGCTGCTGTTGCTACAGTTGCTGCTGCTACAATTGCAGCTGTAGCTGCTGTTGCTACGAGTTGCTGCGACTGTTATGGCTGTTGCAGCTTGTTGCTGCTCCTGCATGCTGCTGGAGCTGCTACGTGCTACAGCTGCTGCTCGCTGCTGCTGTGGGTTGCTGCTGTGGGCTACTGCTGCGAGCTGCGGGGGTGGGGGTTTTTTTTGTGTCTCCTTCTCATCATTTTTTTTTTTCAGTTTTCCTATCACAGCGGGCAGCTGCCCGCTGTCTGCTGCGAGCAGCGGGCTGCTGCTCGCTGGCAGCAGCGAGTTGCTGCTCGCTAACAGCAGCGGGCTGCTGCTTGCTGCTTGCTCGCTGGAAGCTGCAAGCAGTAGCAGCCGCGGCTGGTTGCTACCAGCCGCTGCTCGCTACTGCTGCTGTTGTAGCTGGCTGTTGCTGCAGCTCGCTGCTGCAGCTGCTGTAGCTCGTTGTTGCTGCTACACGCTATTGCAGCTGCTGCGTGCTGCGGCTGTTGCTTGCTGCTGCTACACGCTGCTATTGCGGGCTGCTTCTACGCGCTGCTGCTGTTGCTACTGCGGGCTGTTGCAAGCTGCTGCTTCTGCCTGTTGCTGTTGCTGCATGCAGCTGCTGCTGCCACTGCTCGCTGCCTTTGCCTGTGGCTGCCACTGCTGCAAGTTGCTGCTACTGCGTGCTGGTGCCAGTCACTGCACCTGGGTGACGTTGCATCGTCCGTCGTCGCCCGCAGGTGGCGGACGCCGCCTGCCGCTCACCTCCTCGCGTCACGCGTGGGGGTCAGTGCTGCCGAAAAACTTCTGCAGCATTTCCCCTGGCCCAGTGGCCGTGGAAAAAAATTGGACGCCAACACCAGGTGGGTCAATGCTGCCGGAAAAAATCCGGCAGCATTTCCCCTGCACTGGCGCATATGGGGGTCCGCCGGCGTTGTCTGGCACCTGTTCGCCAGTCTTCTGCTGCTACTGCTACGCTCTGGCTCTGATACCAAGCTAGAAAACCTAGGTAGCAGGTTGGGGCGGGAGCGTTGTTGATGCAGCGTGTGGACCTCCATGCTCGTTGCTTAAGTCAGCGGCCCCCTCAGTCTGCTGCTCTAGAGTCTAAGTCTTGGAGCTCTGGGTTTGTTACTCAGAAACGCGTGCGCCAGAGTTAGCGCCAGGAAGTAGCTGAAAACTGGAAGTAACTGGTGAGGAATGAAGAATAAACAACAATGGGAGACCCCTCCAAGTTCTAGCTCCCCCCGAGCTCTATAGAGCTTGTTACTCAGCTAACCAGCCAATCAGGAAATAGACCTCTTTTCTGGCAGGCAGGGTTTTCTCGGTGAGCCCTACCAGACAGCCGACAGCCCAAAACCCGGGTGTCGTCCGTTTTGCCTGAAAACTGGACCATACCATAATACCAACGCTGCAAACGCAGTCGCGCGGTCAGAAACAGCTAGAAAAATAGTAGCAAGGAGTTATGGCTGCCCGAACCCAGGCAGTGCCTACGATGGTCCATAATGCCGAACAGGGCTATGCAACATGCAACAAGGACTCTAGCCAGAGCGTGACGATGCAGACGCGATGGGACGCGCTGGACGCATGCAGACAGCAACTACGGTGCCAGTGACCGCCGGCAGCACGACCGCCGAGGAGGCCTGCCGATGGAGCTGAGCACATNCCCAAAACCCGGGTGTCGTCCGTTTTGCCTGAAAACTGGACCATACCATAATACCAACGCTGCAAACGCAGTCGCGCGGTCAGAAACAGCTAGAAAAATAGTAGCAAGGAGTTATGGCTGCCCGAACCCAGGCGTTGCCTACGATGGTCCATGATGCCGAACAGGGCCATGCAACATGCAACAAGGACTCTAGGCAGAGCATGACGATGCAGACGCGATGGGACACGCTGGTCGCATGCAGACAGCAAATGCGGTGGCAGTGACCGCCCGCAGCACGACCGCCGAGGAGGCCTGCCGATGGAGCTGAGCACGTCGCCGGAGAGAGGAGGCTCCAATAAACTGCGAGTAGACCTCAGCGTGCGTCGGCTCCACCAGACGACACTCCATCAGCGTCAAGTCTCGCCGTCAGTCATCTGCACATCGATGTACACAAGCCGGGAGGACACAATAGAGCACAATGAGAGATGCGCAAAAACCAACAACACACGCAAGTAAGAAACTATTACAAAGCTTCATAACCTTGTCGTCGCTGATGAGGTGACATTGTCCAATCAATTGACACACTAGCAAGCAAGAAGGTGCAAGGAATAATGGTTTGACCAAGGAGACATGCAAAGTCTCATAGGCTGCAATAGTTGACTAATGCAGAGAGAGATGACAATGTTGGTTTTTGTCTCACATCTCTCACTTGTACTCTGTTGTGTCCTACCGGCTTGTGTACATCGACGTGCAAATGACTGACTGCGAGACGGGATGCTGATGGAGTGTCGCCCGGTGGAGCCGACACACGCTGAGGCCTATATGTAGTTTGCTGGAGCCTCCTCCCTTCGTCGTGCTCAGCTACATTGGCAGACCTCCTCGGCAGTCGTGCCGCCGACAGGCACTGTCACTGCCTTTGCTGTCTGCGCATGTCCAGCACCGCGTTTCATTGCGTTGCTGCGTTCACTGTGTTATGTCATGCCTAGGGTCCACGTTTCATGATTTTCTGACATTGTTGTTACTGGGGGTTAGCGTAGACCCTGCCTGGATTTGGGCAGCCATAAATCCTCACTGCTATTTTCCTAGCTGAATCCGTCTGCACGATTGCGTTCGCAGCATGCGTATTATGATATAGTCCAGTTTTCAGGCAAAACGGACGACGCCCGGGTTTTGGGCTTTCGGTCGTCTGGCAGGCTCACCGAGAAAACCATGCCTGCCAGAAAATAGATCTGTTTTCTGATTGGCTGGTTAGCTGAGTAAGAATATCTACAGAGCTTGGGGGGGGGGAGCTAGAACTGGGAGGGGTCTCCCATTGTTGCTTATTCTTGATCACTAAGCAGTCACTTCCAGTTTTCAGCTGCTTTTTGGCGCTAACACTAGCGCGCACGTTTCTGAGGAACAAATCCAGAGCACTCATGCTTAGACTCTACAGCAGCATGCTGAGAGGGCATCAGACCAAGCAATGAGCGTGAAAGTCCGTACGCTGCATCAACAACACCACTGCCCAAACCTGCCCTCGAGCATAGTTTCCAGCTTGGTATCAGAGCCAGAGTGTAGTAGCAGCAGCAAAAAACTGGCATACAGGTGCCTGACTACACTGGCGGATTACCATACGCGCCAGTGCAGGGGAAATGTTGTCGGATTTTTTTCGGCAGCATCGACCCGCCTAGTGGCGGCGTCAGATTTTTTCCCACGACCACTGGGCCAGGGGAAATGCTACTGATTTTTTTCAACAACACTAACCCCCTCGTGTGACGCGAGGAGATGAGCGGCAGGCCTTGTCAGACACTTGCTGGTGACGACGCACGTGGGGACGTCATCTAGGTGTAGTGACTAGTAGCAGTAGCAAGCAGCAATAGTAGCCTGTAGTGGAAGTAGCAACTTGTAGTAGTAGCACGTAGTGGCAGCAGCAGCCAATAGCAACTGTGTGGAATAACAAAAGCCGACAGCAGTAGGAGCTCGCAGCTGCACCAGCCCGTAGTCGCAAGCAGTAACAGCCAGTAGCAGCAACTCGTAGTAGCAACAACGGCACCCCACAACAACAGCGGCAGCAAGTGTAGCGAGCAGCAGCAGCAGTTGTGAGAAGCAGGCAGTAGCAGCCGGTAGTAGCCTGTAGCAACAGGTGCAGCAGCCGCTAGAAATAGCAGCGGTTGTAGCTGCTCGCAGCTCACTGCTCGTAGCGACCAGCGAGTTGCAAGCAGTGAACTTCCTGCTCGTAGCAAGCAGCAAGCTGTAAGCAGTGAGCACCAAGATCGCTGCTCGTAGCTCGGTGCTCAGAGCGAGCAGCGAGCTTGCTCTGACAAGGAAAAGAGAAAAAAGGGAGCACACTAAACAGTTTCCCCACCCCATAGCACGCAACAACAGCTACAGCCGTAGCAATTGATTCTACAACAATAACCGCAACAGTAGCAGCAGCAACAGCAGCTGCTGTTGCCACAACAACCGTAGCAGCAGCAACAGCAGCTGTAGCATTAACAGTAATAGCAACTACAACAGTAGCAATAGCCGCTGCTGCCACAACAACAATAGCAGTAATAGCAAAAGCAGTAGCAGTGGCAGAGGTTACAACAACAGACTAGCAACAGTAGCAACAACCGCTGCTGATGTCAGCTTTCCTCAACTGACGTCATTGCTGACGTTACTACTGATGTCATCAATGAAAAAAAACCTTTTCCTATAGTAGCAACCCTACAGATAACACATCAACAGCTGTTAACATCAGCCATCCCAGGCTAACGTCACTATTGACCTCACCACTAACATCAGTAGCACAAAAAAGGGGGGGGGGTACAAGGAGGGAAACATGTCAGAGAACAAAGAGGGATCCTCCTCTGTTGACCCCCTTTCTTGCTATAGCTACAACAGTTGCATCAGTGGTAGTAGTAGCAGCAGCTACCGTTGCTACAACAGCAACAAGAACAACAACAGCAGTAGTAGTAGCAGCGGCAGCCACGACAGTAGCAGCAACAACAATAATAGCTGCAATCGTAGTGGTAGCAACAGGAAGAGTAGTAGCAGCAACAGTAGCCGCGACATCAGTAGCAACAGGATCATGATCCTGTAGGGTCCGTTGTCAGCCATGCTGGCTTGATAGATGCGTTTGCCGCCTTGCACAAGCAACTCGCAAGGGTGACAGAGCACCTAGAGGTGCTACAACTGCGGACACCGCCGCCATAACAGCAGCCGCAACAACATAAGTAGTAGCAACCGCTGTTGTAGCAGAAATAGCAGCCGCCACAGCAACTGGAGCAACGCCAACAAGCACCATTTGTTCTACCCGGGTACGCGAGCCCTGCAATCTCCTATGCCACGCAGTACCTGTTGCAACAACACACCCAACACCTACAGTAGATAGTGACGTCAGTCCTAGGCCCCACTCTGGGTGCCGGCTACAGGCCAAAGGAACTCGAAACCCTGTCGCTGCCACTTCAGGCTGGTGACCAGTTCCGGAGCTGGTAGCTCAGCTTGCAGATCTGTGCACAGGGGGAGAACTTGTGGCCCTACTATGTCCTGCCCTTCAACTCCACCCAGGCCGACCAGGTCTATGACGCTGGTGGCGCTGTACGTGCCCTTGTCCCTGTGGCCCCTCCAACCACCCGCCTCACCCTTGAGCCCTTCCTCGGCGACCTCACCACTGGCGCACTCCCTGACCTAGCAGCAGCTTGGCACATACTCACGCACCCTCATTGCCTGTCCAGTGACGCTGAGACCAGCCGCCTGCTCCGGGAGTTCAACTCCCTCCGTACGGGGTAGACCAAGACAGTCACCTCCTATTGGTAGCGCACAGAGGACATCCTGCGTCGCCTCGGAGACGCCGCACCACCCCCTCTCTCCACGCTTCTGACCATCAAGCGCGGCGCTACCGGCCCCTTCTCCGACGTCTTCGTCTACTACTCCCAGGACGTCCTTGCCGCGATGGCGGCCCAGGGCACCCTCATGCCCTCGGCGTACAAGCTCTCCCTCCACATCGAGGAAGCTCATCAGGATTCACACATCCATCGCACAGAGTTCCTTGCCTCTCCAGCCATCACCTTCGTGGCTATTGCCGCCCCAGCAGCAACAGCGTCTTCCGACGCCTCCTCGGCCGGCAAGAAGAAGAAGCAATGCAAGAAGGGCAAGGGTCCTCAGCAGCAGACTGGCGGATGCGGCAACGCTAGCCTCGTCTGCCACAACTGTGGCCAATCAGGACACGGGTGGTAGACGTGTGCCCTCCCGACCGATGAGGCTCGCGTCATGGCAACTAGAGTTGCACTGGTTGGATCTTTCTCATGGGGGATACGGTAGTTCCATGGCGTAAGGGGAAGCAAGGGTGTGTCGCATGGAGTACAACAGAGGTAGAGTACGTGACTTTGGGCACTGGTGCATGTGATCCTGTGAGGCTGCATCATTTTTTGGGTTAGTTACATAAGCCTGTGTCGTTCATCACCTTGCATTGTGACAACAAGAGTTCCGCTGTGATTGCCGACAACGATAGTGTCCATCATGCATGCGCGAAGTACATCAATTTTGAGTATTAGTACGTGTGTTCCTTGTTGCATGAGGGTAGTGTTCACATTGTGTGGGTCGAGACTGTGAATCAATTGGTTCACTTCCTCACCATGGCGCTGAAGCGCAACTCATTCAAGAAGGTTGTGAGTATGGTCGGATTGCTATCCTGAATGCGAGGGGTGTTATTCTTCCGCCTGCATGGGTTCTCGTTGCTTATCCTTGTTGCACATGTTATCCATCTCATCTGATTGTTGCACTGAGTGTTGGGTTGGGCAGCACGGGAGAGCATCAATTTTGCATGCTCATGTACCCTGATGCCTGTTAATCATGGGGTAATGTTGTTGATTTATCTTTGCACTACCTTATTGACTCATAATCTGACCTCTCGGCTGGTGTACATGCTCGTGCAGAGGACTAATTGGATGGACGATAAAGCCGACGGGGCGCTGCTCAGTGGAGTGGACATGTCGCTGTGAAGCCGATCGTGTGGTTCTCCTTCTCCTTGTTTTTCTGATTCTTTACCCTTGTACGACCAGCTCCATCGGCAGCTACCCTTGGGTGTCACATTATGAGTAGTCTCTGTGGCTCTCTGAAATAGTGTAGTCGATGCCTTAGTTCGGGTAGCCGTAACTCCTTGTAGCTATTTTTCCTGCCAATTCTAACTGCACAGCTGCGTTTGCAGCCTGGCTATTTTGGTATGGTCCAGTTTTTAAGAAAAACAGACAACGCCCGGGTTTTGGGCTGTTTGGTGTCTGGAAGGGCTCACTAGGAAATTCTGCCGGAGAGGTTGTGGAGGCGGTATCCCATGGTGTCGTAGCCGAGAAAGGCGGCCTTCACCGACTTTGCGTCCAACTTGTTACGGCTGCCGGTAGGCACGTGCACGAATGCGCCACACCCGAAGACTTTCAGGTGCGTCACTGTTGGCTTGCGTCCTGTCCACGCCTCCTCCGATGTCATTAGCGGCACGTCGCGCGTAGGGCTTCATTTTTTCAGGTACACAACTGTATTGACCGCTTCCGCCCAAAAGGTTGGCGGGAGCCCCGCGTCTTGGAGCATGATGCGAACACGCTCCATGAGCGTGCGGTTTGCGCGTTCAGCTATGCCATTCAGCTGCAGTGTTCTAGGTGGGATGACCTCGTGCTTGATCTCGCGATGCTTGAGGAAGGTGCGCAAGTTGTTGGAGAGGTACTCTCCTCCACCATCGGTGCGAAGCACCTTCAACCGCCTGCCATTCTCATTCTGTGCAGCAGCAATCCACACCTTGAAAGCATTGAAGCACTCATCCTTTCCAGCCAGGAACAACACCCACGTCTTCCTCGACTTGTCGTCAATGAACATGACAAAGTACAACTTGCCGGACAAGGATTGTGATAGCATGGGACCGCACAAATCAGAGTGAACGAGTGAGAGAAGCTCAGCCGCCCCCTTCCCCTCCCATGTCAAAGGAGCGCGGGCTTGCTTCCCTTCAATGTAGCTCTGACAAGCCGATGCACTAGGCTGCTTCACCCCCTTGAGCTCCAGGCTGCGAACCATCTGTTGTATGGAGATGATGGCGCCAAAGCCGAGGTGACCAAGTCGGCGGTGCCACAGGCCGATGTTGTGCTTTCCCTCTCTCGCTGCCAACGCTGAGTCGGCTTCCTTCTCCGACGCCACATAGAGGCGGTAAATGCCATCCTCTTTTTTTGCTTTTGCAAGCACACAGCCTGCACGGGCAGAGATTGTGCACCCACCATTCTCAAAGCAAACCTGCATGCCTTCGAAGGTGAGAGATGAGACAGAGAGGAGGTTAGCTGCCAGCCCCGGAACATGGAGCACCCCCTTCACACGACGTTCCACGTGCTTACCCTCAACGGAAGTACAAAACACAATCTCACCCTCCCCAACCGCCATTTGCACATGGTTGTCCCCCATGTACACCCGACGAGGCTCAATGACGGTGTAGACAATGAACCACTCCCGGCGACACGTCATGTGCCGCGTGGCTCCCAAGTCGATGATCCAGAACAGGGCGGTGTTGTCGGAGACGTGCAGGACCCGGCTGGTTGTCACAAATCCACTCTCCCAATCTGCGGCGTTCGCGGAAGATCAGACTGTTTTCCCGTTCCCACTCCAGCCGCAAGGTCCACCTTCTTCTTCTGGCATTCGCGCGCCCAATGGCCTAGCTTCTTACAGTAGTGGCAGTTCCCCTTCTTCTTCCCTCCTCCGCTGTTGCTCCTGGTTGATGCAGCACCGCCCCAATGACTAAAGTTGGTGATGGGAGCGACGTCCAGTCCGCTTCTGCCCTCCTCTCCCTTGCGCCGCTCCTCCTCCAACAGCAAGCTCTCCTCCACATCATTGAGGGAGACCTTGTCGCCACGCTGGTCCAGGGCAACAATGAGAGGAGTGTAGCTGCTAGGAAAGCCAGAGAGGATGGTTAGCATGAGCACACGTTCCTTGATAGGGTCCTCAATCGCAGCAAGCTTGTCAGAGAGAGACTTCACCATGTTGATGTAGTCAATCATGGATCCGGATTCATCCATCTTCACAGTGTGAAAGAGACTACGCAGCTGCATGTTCATGAGGATTGACTTGGAAGCATAAGTGGACTCAAGATTTTTCCAAACCTCCTTTGGCGTGAGGATGCCACGGACGAGGATTTGCTACCGTTCGGCGAGGTAGAGGTAGATGGTTGCGACGGTGCGGTCACGCTTCTCACGGTAGGTACGGGCCTCGACAGGGAATAGGGAACTTTCTTCTGGTTCCTTCTCCTTCTCATCCACCTGGCTCCAGAGTGTTAGCTACTGAGCTAACCACCTTCGGCAGAGAAGCCGCGAAACCAAAAAATCTCACAGAGGTTTTTACACCTTCTTCCTTTACAGGTATGTGTCGTGCACCCCAAACTTACTCAGGCATACACTTCACCTTCAAGAGTACTAACGCCTTAGCATTACATCTCAAGAAGAGCTCAAGTCGTCAATACGCAAGAGAGCATCAAGCAAGGGTTAATTGATCAGCATGCAAGACAAGTCCTTTTATAGCTGTCTGTCCAGTCCTAGAACTCAAAAGCACATTCCTAAGAAGTGGCTTGACCCTGCCACATCACCAGGAGACTTGCGCTGTGGGCTTGACACATAAGCATCCTTGTGCCAAGGTGACTGATCAGCCGTGTTGCTTCCCAGAAGCAATGGACTTTCTTTCTTGGAAGCTTCTAAAACAACCAAGATGTGCATGGAGCCAGGATCAAGCTCATGACCTCTCACTTGGCCAAATCAACAAAATGGCCAAGTTAACCACTCACCTACATGGTGTACTCACAGGTCATATCTCACATGAGACGGAGCATAGTTGAGTCACCCTACAACAAATCCAGGGGTCATACCTCCACAAGGGGCAGAGCATTCCTGATCCGTCGTACAAGACTGAACAAGGGGCAAACATATTCAACAAATCTCTCCCTTGCACCTTGCGTCAGNAATGGACTTTCTTTCTTGGAAGCTTCTAAAACAACCAAGATGTGCATGGAGCCAGGATCAAGCTCATGACCTCTCACTTGGCCAAATCAACAAAATGGCCAAGTTAACCACTCACCTACATGGTGTACTCACAGGTCATATCTCACATGAGACAGAGCATAGTTGAGTCACCCTACAACAAATCCAGGGGTCATACCTCCACAAGGGGCAGAGCATTCCTGATCCGTCGTACAAGACTGAACAAGGGGCAAACATATTCAACAAATCTCTCCCTTGCACCTTGCGTCAGTTTCCATCATCATTCTTCATCACTTGCGTGGACCATGCCGATACCTTGCCTGCCCGCCTGGTGGAGATCCTTGTCCAATGGTTTTGTAAGCATGTCAACCCGGTTCAGCTTGGTGCCGACATACTCCAGCTCCACTGTTTGCTTGTAGACCAAGTCCCGAGCATAGTGGTAGCGGATCTCGATGTGCTTCGTGCGCCTGGACAGAACTGGGTTCTTGGACATGTCAATCGCGCTCATGTTCTCAATCTTGATGATTGTTGCCGTTGCCTATGGTGCCTTCATCTCAGAGAGCAAGCTACGAAGCCACTGCACCTCTTTACACACCTCACCCAATGCAATGTACTCAGCTTCAGCTGTTGACAGAGAGACACACTCCTGCTTGCGACTCGCCCAACTGACAGCACCTCCATTTAGCATACACACAAAGCCGGGGGTGGATTTTCTGTCGTCGATATTGCCTCCCCAGTCAGCGTCGGTGTAGCACATGAGA
>SZWC01007041.1:0-10066 GCA_023375785.1 Penium margaritaceum
ACATATACATATACATATACATATACATATACATATACATATACATATACATATACATATACATATACATATACATATACATATACATATACATATACATATACATATACATATACATATTCACATATATATACATATACATATACATATATATACATATATGTTGAGAGGTGCGATTACTGCGCTGGTGTCGACATCCGATATGGTGAAGCCGGCACTGCATTCGGAGCACTGTACGGAAAGCTACGGATTTTACGATGAATCTTCGGGTCTATGTCTCCTCGGGATCATCTCCTGTACTGGCCAGATAAATTCTGGCCACCAGCCCTGAAGCAGCGTAAACGGCCTGGAGTGTAATATAGTGTGCTGGCATGCGCAAGGGGGTTACACATGTCTCTAGTTAGCTCTAGCAGGGAGGGGAGTTACCTACTGCTCGGCACTGCATAGCTATGCTTGACAGGGAGTCCTCTAACTTACTGGGCAAGACTCATGCACCCTTGGCATGAGGTCCACATTGCATCACCATCACCATGCATGGAGCCTGGACCCTTCAACCTGCATGGGCCAATCTGGCACGAGCTTCAGGAGGCTCCTGATCGACAGATCTGATGTAGCACTATGGCAAGATCAACGGTCGTCAAAGGAAGGCTTGCAGAGCAAGCAACCTCCTGGGGAAGCCGCACCTGATCACCTGGCGAAGCTTCCTCAAGGAGGAAGCTTCTCCTTGGACCTGCTGAGGTGCCAGTAACAAACCCAGTACTACACGGAGCTTCTCCTGAAGGAAGTTTCTCCTAATCAGGGTACAAGAGGCAGCAGACCTGAAGTACCTGAAGGAACCTTCTCCTTCAGGTGGTCAACTTGCCACCTGGTGATGTCGGCCTATGGTTCCGTCAGAACAGGTAGCGGCAACGTGTGACGAGATGTTTGTCTCTGTTGTGTGTCGCATGATTTGTAGAAGTTTGTCACATCGTTCTATATTTTGTCCCACCAGTAGTACTTCTCCAGCTTCTTGAGTGTTTTATTCTCGCTGAAGTGTCCACCTGGACCGGTGTCATGGCATTCTTTCAATATAATTCATCGCAGATCCTTATTCGGTGGAACGATGAATTGGCGAGTGAATTACTGTTGCAAGTAGGGATCGTTGAACTAAAGCTTGGTTTTTTTGTACCCGCCGTAATCCTCGTACCCCTTGAAAACAGTCTCACGAGATATGGGTCTCGTTCGACGAGCAGCGTACTGATGCAGCCATTAAATCTGGTTGCTAACTAAGAGCATCTGCCAGATTAGTTCTTCCAGGTTGGTACTCGATGTCGTGGTCGAAGTTGGACGCAAGGAACTCCATCCGTCGCGTTTTTTGACAGCTTAAATTTGACTGATTATTGAGATATTTTAGCGCGTGATGGTCTGTGCAGACAATGCATCATGGGCATTCCACGTAACACCGCCATGTCTTCAACACGTACACGAGTGTGAGCATTTCTTTGTCATGCATCACGTAGTTGAGTTCCGGCCCGCGTAGTTTTTGTGAAGTTTATGCGATCGGTTGTTCTCTAACACCATTGTCTTAAAGAACGGCTCCAATGGCTCTATCGAATGCGTCGGTGGCCATGATTATGTCCACTTCATGATTTGTCAATCGTACGGCTGATGCTGAGGTCAGAGCATTTTTCAAAGAGTTGAACGCTTCTTTTTTCCAGTCCCTCCAATTCCACTCGCTGGTTTTCCGGGTGAGATGGAAGAGGGACGTTGACACTCGTGCGTATTCCTTTACGAGTTGAAGGTAGTAGTTACAGAAGCCTAAAAACACTTGGACGTCCCAAATATTCGTATGCGTTGACCAATCATTGACTGCCTCCACCTTTTGGGGTCCATGGTGATTCGCCCGCCGCCAATGATGTCACCCAAAAACTCGATCGAACGGTGAGCGAAGTCCTATTTCAAGAGTTTTCCAAAAAGTTTCTTTCTTTGTAACATCTCGAGAAGTTTTCGGATATGTCAACTATGCTCCTTCAGGGTGCGACTGTACACGAGGATGTTGTGAAGATATACAACAACTAAGTCATCAAGGTATAGGCAAAATATGTTGTTCATTGCCACCATAATTGTTGCGACGGCATTTGTGAGTCCGAAAGGTATAATTGTGAACTTGAAGTAGCCGTATCTGGTGCAGAAAGCTGTCTTCTTAACACCCTTATCGGATTCGAGGTATCTAATGACAGCCACTACGCAGATCGCTTATGTTGAAAAGTCAGGCCCCACGGTATTATGAGACCTGCCGGTCAAGGTGGCGTTTTCATCACCTGATGGCATCAAACACCTTTTTGGAGGCCATAAGTGTGTTATACGTGAAAAACCGTACAGTGTTCGTCCAAAATTCGGGTCATTTGGTGCAGGGACAAGAAGGATACGGCCGTGCAAAGGTGGGAGACGCGCCTCCAGAAAACAGGAGACGTACCGGTTCGACCCCGAGCACGACGGAGCGACTTTCTCGCCAACTTCAGCCAAAGAGCCCCTGGATGGATGCTTAGCCAATGAGGCAAGGTTCATTGGGGTCCATAGGCGCTTCGGGATGGCGGCTGGAGCTGCATTTGCAAGGAAGGGCGCTTCGGGCGGCCGTGACCCATGCTGGCGGTGCTGCTAGTGGCAGTCACGCGTGGATCACTCAAACAGCCATAAATTTACCGCTCCTCTACGGATTGAGACGTTCTTAGGTGTGTTGGAGAGTTTGTGATGCGTACTACATGATGCATGTGTTATTTACATGATTGCACCTCAGCGTAGGGCTTCGGAGTGCCGAGGGGCTCTCGGCTGGCTTATAGGGGCTGGTACATAAGGAAGCCTAGGGGTTGTTCTAGGCATGCCAATCTTGCTTAGAGGCTCTGTACATTTCCTTATACTGATCTATCAAGTCTGAGGATTATATATTTACCCAAATATCTTTATTCTCTAAGCATCACCTTGCACATATCCATCCAAACCTACAAGTCTTCCGCATCGTACCTTGGTTCAAACGCCGTCAAGGGAGTCGCACGACGGGAACCTCGGTCACTAGCGGCGGTCTTGCTGCTAGGAGAGGGTCGTGCGGCATCTCAAAGATTGGTCTACACACCAATGGGTCGTGGGTGAGAGGTTTATCCCAAAGACTCGGCATGTGACCTTCACTCCGGGCGTCCCTCGGTTCACACACGGAGTTCGTTGGAAAGTTCATCCGCACACGGTAGGGGGTAGCGGTTCTTGATGATGATGTCGTTGAACGCTTGATAATCAATGCACATCTGCATTTTTATGGTTGTATATTTCACAAAAAGTACAGGTGCTACATAAGGTGGCATAGGGTCTAATGAACCCTTGATCGAGCATCTCATCCAGTTGCTTCTTCAGTTCGGTCAGCTTGTGATTGCTCATCTGATGGATACCCTTCACTGTTGACCTACTACCGGAATTTAGGTGCATCTGATGGTTGATGTTCCACCGTGGAGTCCATCGAGAAAACCCCCTTCAAAATCCTCTTCGATGAGTGTCACAAACTCCTCTAGTATGGCTGCGATATTCTCAGGTATCGAGGCCGTTTTTGTTTCCTCAACAGCTGTGATTTCTTCTGCTTTTCCTGCTTCCACGTAGACTAGCCACGGTTGAGCTTCGCGCTTCAGGTACATCTTGGCCATGTCCAAAGATATCGGTTGGCGTTTTTTGGCTTTCATTATCTCCTCTACCGCTTCAACCTCTGCTGCTTCTTGTAACCGCCGTTGTGTTGTGGGTCGTTCGACTAGAGACATGTGTCACTTTCTGCCAGTACTATTGACATGAACTGATCTATTGCTCCAATCAACCCTCGGATCATGTCGGTGTAGGAAATCTTGTCCAACGAAGATTTTATGGTCATTCATTTGGCAAGTTATCCAAACCGTTACGTCGTATAGGTCTCCGATTTGCAGTTAAAGTGGTTCGCAAAGTCAGTGGATTTGTAGTCATCCGTTGACGGTTTTTCCTTCAAACACTCTTGGTTCAGTCTGCAAACCCAGCTTCCGAACCATGTCCTTTCCAACAAAACTATGAGAAGCTCCTCCATCCGGTACTGCCGGCACCGGAATCCTTCAATTGCACTCGTAGAAGTATCACTGGTTTTCGTCCTTGTACCCCTCGTCGAACTTTGTGATCTCATGAACCCTCGTCTATGGTGATATGAGCCGCCCAGATAGGAAATGGTCGGTGCAGAATTTGTCGACGAGCCTTCTATCAGTAACCACCTCAAACTTCTTCGGGTCCGTGGTTGTCCTTCTAGTGCTCATAATGTGGCCAAAAAACTTGATCAAATGATGACAAAAGTCACACTTTGTGATTTCTTCGTACATTTCTATCTTTGTTCAATCGCGAGAACTTTGTACAAATTTTGGTTCTGTTCTTACGAGGTGTGGTCGTACATCAATGTTTTTTCAACATACACAGTGACACCTTCACCAAGGTTAAGCTTAAGATGTTGTCCATGGCCGCCAGAAATAGTGCTGGGGTATTTGTGAGTCCAAATGACATAACAGTGAACTTCAAGTGTCCATTTCTGTTTCGTAGCACTGTCTTCTTGATGTCCTTATTAGATACAAGTCTCCGGTGATAGCCTCTATACATGTCTATTTTGGTGAAAATTCTGTTCTGCGGAGCTGGTCAAAAAGTTCATCTTCTTGTAGAAGGGGATAAACGTTTTCTGGTGATGTCCTTCAACACTTGGTAATCCACGCACATATGCATCTCTCCAGATATATGTTTTACAAAAAATACAGGTGCAGAGTAGGGTGACGTGGAGGGCCTAACAAACCCTTGACCGAGTATTTCATGCAGTTGTTTTTTATCTCACTTAGCTCGTGGTCACTCATCAATAGGTCCATATGATCTTCGGTTTAATGCTCCAGGTCTATGTGGTGAATGATGCAGTGTAGAGAAGGTAACTCCTCGATAAGAGATGCAAACTCCTCTGGAACGACCGCAAACGTTTTTAGGAATCGAGGGCGATGAGGCTGAAATTTTCACGTTTATTACTATGATCTTCTCTACTTCCCCTAGTTTCACGTGGATGAGCCATACTTGTGTTTTTTGTCTCACATATCTTCTGACCACGTCCAGAGCTATTGTTTGCATGCGTTGTTTTGTGAATACTACAAATTTCTTTACTTCTTCCTCCTCTACTGCTTCCCGTAACTCCGTGTTTGATGGAGACATATAACTGCCACCTCCACAAGGAGAGGCTTGTCCCATTAAGGGAAAACCTCCTTTAGAACCCCCTCCCCTCCCCTTCTTTTCCCATGTTGTAGACCTAGTGAAAATGATTTACCCTGAAGGATCTCAACGAAGAGTGAGCAGAATTCAAACCAGTCATTTAGACTTCATTCACATGGATTTAACTTCAGTATTTTCCAGACTATTTGAGAACCCTAGTATACAAAGCAGTAGAGCCCCTGCTAAGAAATTCAGAGAAACGTTCTCAGATTGAGCAATGGTTGTGTGCTAAGATGACCTTGGGGAACTCTCCACTGGCCCCAACATCAAGGCTTGCCATGGTCAACGATACTGTCCCCGGTCCTTCCTTTTTGCTCTTGGTTCCTTTGAAGCTATCTGGGGTTGAAGTCGGAACATTTGTAACTGTACAACCGCACACCGCCCAAACTTGGGTGGTCCAAGAAATCTGAATCTTTAACAAAAATGAGAGACTAAAAGCTCAAATGAGAATGGCAGAATTCAATTCCTCCATGTTTTGTAATCATAGTCAAATATAAGTAACTCCAAACTGGCAGGAATTTAGTAAATCACCCAGGGCATGGGATACATTTTCCAGAAATAATCCTGTGACATGGGCAGGATTCTGCCACCTCATCATTGCGGCGGTTGTTATTGTTGGCATTCTCTCACTCTTTTTATCCTTTTCCTCTCCTTCTGCCAAATTTGGGTGCTTTTCTTGGTAATTTATAGGCACTTAAAGTATGATGCGAAGGACATAATGTTCACCTCATCCTGCGTAAAAACATTGAAGAACCTGGGGTTGCAGCAGTGCCCAAAAACAGTTTCTTCTTTCTTCGAGATTGCTTCCTGGAAAGGAAGCAAAGGTAAAATGACAAAGACCAAGGCCATTAGATAAGGATACTTTAAGTGAAAAAGATGACAGCTGACTGTCTGGAGCACTAGGCAAGGGCAAACACCAAGGCCTGAGCTTCAACACAGCACTTATGTGGGAGCTATAAATCCATGATGAACTGCAAGGGATGTAACAAAATACATAAAGTAAGCAGTGGGGTGTTTTACGGATAAGGACAAGAAGATAAGTGTTAAGAAACACTTATCAGGGTAAATTGTTCAAAGAACTACTGAGTCTGCATGATCATGTGTGGAGTTCCCTTTTTGCCAGCCCTAACACCCAAGGGCAGCATGCCTAAGCTGCGAAGGAAACCATCATTACCTCAGTACACATACCTTCCTCCGTCATGCGGCATATGTTTCGAGGTCATGTGGGTCCGAACTCTTACCAGTTTTCATGACTTGCATACTGCGACTTTCAGGGCGGTAAACACCAGTTGGCTTATCCGTAGAGATTTCCATTGTCACATTTGCAAATTCCAGAAGAGGAAACTTCATTCTCTGCTGAGATTTTTGGAGAACATTCAGAGAGTACTAGTGCGTTTTATGTAGCCACACTTACAACATTATCAGATATCCTCCCTCCACTGGTTACGCAAAAAGCCTAGTTCCAAGTGTAGTTATGTTCAGGCATTGCGGAAGATTGCCATACCATAGTACTGAATGTTTTGAAGAATAAAGATTCTTTAATTGTCTAACCATTGGCTATCACCTTCATTGAGAAATTCCAAGAAGTTTCTATTTAATTTTTCCATTCAGCTCAAGAAGCAGGTTTGATTCCCTATTCATCCTTTTATTCTATTCTTCTTCCACATAAATACTTCATTCCAGAATTTTTACTTTTGTCAGCTTTCGTTCCATTATCTCTCTTTCAATATCCCGCAACTTCCCCTGTTATCTGGTATCATCGCACTGACAAAGTAAAAAAAGATATCATTCACAAGACGCAATCATGTTAATGCATTAGTTGTATAGAATGTGAATATGTACAATGAGGGGACTGTCTACATCGACGTCGGGACTGCTTCCATCACCTCATGGGGGCGAATCTTGTCATAGAAAATTGGTTTGTCAAAGAGATCTCCTGACCATGAAAACTGACCTAAACACGGGTGAGGAGACTAACGATATCATCTCTTGAACAATGGGACGCGTACCACAGAGCCGTCTTCCCCATCCTGTCTTTCACATTCAGGTCTGCACCAGCTCGGATCAAGGCTTCAGCCAGACTGTAGGGCCCAACTTTTGCACACCAGATTAGAGGAGTCCTTCCACGGTCATCGCAATCATTCACGTCAGCACCACCCGCCAAAAGCAGTTTGGCGAATTCAGTAGCACCCTTTGCAGCAGCCCAGACAAGACTTTCTTCCAGACCCCTGTACCGAATGAACGGCAAGGGGATGGGAAAAGGACGAGGTGGTTGAAATGCTACACGTGATTTTGCGACAGCCCATTTCAGCAGTTCCTCCCTGTCTACCCCTTTCCGAAGAAGAAGCTGTGCGACAGTGCGATGGCCATTTGCGGCTGCGTGCATCACCGCAGTCATCCCCTGGTCATCTTTGGTGTTCACATTAGCACCCCGTTGAAGTAGCAACTCTACTGCACTCACTTTCCCCTGCTGAGCCGCGTGCATGAGAGGGGTCAAAGGCTCACCAGAGATCTCAAGGGCACTTCCAAGTGACAGAAGTGTGGTCATTGCCCCCTCATGGCCACGGGCAGCAGTTATGGACAGCGCACTCATCGGCACCGCATCTGGGTTGCGTCTAACCAAAGATGATACTTGTGCACCATGCTTCACAAGCTCCATGATGAGGGTGCACTGGTTGTACTCTGCTGCAACTGAGAGAGCAAGTGGCTTTGCATCTGTCTGAGGAATTGCCAGAAGAAACAGCACAACAGCCACCTGACCTGCTGCAGCTGCACACTTCACAGCAAAAGGGATCACTCCATGTTCAGTGCCTCCACGTGCACCCGCACCAAGCAGGTCCTGCACCAGCTCAACATGGCCTTGTTGCGCAGCAACACAGAAAGGAGTCGTTGCCCGCTTCACACCGTTCTCTTCAAAATACCTCTTATCCCACCTGACTGTTGCACCTGGGCGACCACCTTCAGCAACCAGCAGCAGCGCCGCACTCCTGCAACCCTCGTAGCATGCCTGAGCAAGAGCCATGTTCACATCTGCACCCCGACTCACCAGCAGAGCCATGACCTGTCGGTGACCTGCCTTTGCAGCAGCAAGTAAGGCAGTGAGCCCAGAAGGAGTCTTCTCCTCCACATTAGCACCTTGCTGCAGGAACAGGCGGACTGTATCATACCTTCCTTTACTGGCTGCGAGGATGAGAGGAGTGGCATCTGAGTCGAGAAAGGGGATGGAATTCGCCTTGAGAGGGATGTCAATAAGGGACACCCCGGGGCAGAACTCTGCCCACCGCTCTAGAAGTGTCTCCACATCCTTCCAGCTTCCCTCACTTATCAGAAAAACAAAAGAAATGACAGGATTAGAGAAAGAGGCGATAAGCTCAGGTGCTAAACTCCAGTGACCGGCAGAGATGGCCAGCAGAAGGCTGTCCGAACCATGTTTGTCCACGATCTTCACAGATGCCCCAGAGGCCAGAAGGCACTTCACCACATCAGCATGGCCACCAGCTGCGGCTGTCATAAGAGCAGTTCTGCCGCGGCTGTCTGCGCTGTCCAGGGGAGAGCCAGCTTTCACCAACATCTTTGCGGCAGCAGCATGGCCCCACTGCGCTGCCACCATAAGAGGAGTCTGTAGAAGAGCATTGCGGCAGGTGACAGGGACGCCTTCCTCTATCAGAGTTCGAACGATGGAGCATGAGCCACTTCTTGCCGCGCAGTGCAAACTGCTGTTGCCGTTGGAAGCGATCAGCCCCACACTGCCTCCTCTGTTGCAAAGGAATCTGAAGCAATCCATGTGACCTCCCGAGGCTGCGCACATGACAGCATTCATGCCCGCTTTGTTCCTCACATCCCGATCTTCTCCCCTCTCCAGAAGCATTCTTACAGCATCCGTCTTCCCCGTCGCAGCTGCAAACAGGATGGCACAGTTGCCCTCTTTGTCTGTGGCCCTCCAGTTGGCACCAGCTTCCAGCAGATGCAGCATGATGCCCTCATGGCCCTCAGCAGCTGCCATCATGAAGGCTGTGAAGCCCTTGCTGTCGCGCACGTGCACGTCCGCACCACCTTGTATCAGCCTCAACACTTGCTCCATATCGCCAGCTTTGATGGCCCTCACCATGGGAGTCTCTGGGGTGCACAACATGAATGAGCGGAGGCGGAACCACACCATGTCACTTAACAAGAAGGAGGTAGGAGTTGAACTGCTTGAGCCAGTTCTGTTACCAGACCAGGGAAAAAAATGATGTGGTTCTGAAGAATGAAGAGGATTAGGGGGATGAGGAAGCAGCGCGGGAGGATAATGAGGAGGAAAGGAAAGAGGGAGGAGGAGGAGGAGGAGGAGGAGGAGGAGGAGGAGGATCGGAAGAACCATTGAGGGCGATGAGGACGATGAGGGGAGGAGGAGGGGAGGGGAAGGAGGACGGTGATGACAACCGGGAGGAGGAGTACGAGGAGGAGAAGGAGGAGGAAGACGACGAGGACCAGGGTGAGGCTGAGGTCAGGTCGAGCAAGAGGAGGGGTAGGAGGAGGAAATCATCACAATAATGGCTTGGGAGGGGTGAAAAGGGCCGGACACGAGGCTGGTGACAAAAAGGAGGAGGAAAAGGGTGAATTGGATACTGAAGCGGAGGAGAGGGAGATGGGTGCAGAGAATGAGGTGGAGGGGGAGGATGGGCAGTGGAGGATGAGGGGGAGGGGAGAAGGGGAAGTAGGAGGAGGAGGATGTCCTCCGAGGAAAGAGAGGAGGAGGAGGATTAGAGGGGAAGGAAGGGGGAGAGGGAGCAGGAGGAGAAGGGGGAGAGAGAGCAGG
>SZWC01007041.1:10234-123174 GCA_023375785.1 Penium margaritaceum
GGAGGGAGGAGGGGGAGGAGAAGGGGAAGAGGAACGGAGGAATGGACTCAAGGAGGGATGGAGGGACGGAGGGAAGGACGGAGGGAGGAAGGGAGGGACGGAGGGACGGAGGGAAGGAGGGAAGGCAGGAGCGAAAGTGCACATCTAGACGTGATAGACGTGTCTACCGGATTGACTGTAAGAATTTGTGATGGGCAATTCAATGTGCGCGAGCGGTAGCTTTCAGGTGGAAAAGCGACAAGAAAATGCTTTCCTTGGCCTGTACACAATTCGAGACGTCACCTAGGAACTGATGTTCAGGTGGTCCGGATAGCGATTCCATTGTCCCTCCCCGCGTCCAGTCCAGAAATCGGGCTGACGCTCCACTCCACGACCTCACAGAGCTTGGATGATGAGTGACAGACACAAAGGAAATGCGCCCCGTTGCACTGTGCGGGTGGAAAACGATTTGCCGAGAGCTCGAACTCGTTCGTTACAGAAAGCACTGTGAGGCGACTGCCTACCCTAAAATCCGGAGGTCCGGAAGGGGCAGTTGCCCCGTGTCGCGTCATAGTTCATTGTTCCTCCGAATGCCGAAAACCATTTCACACCTGCGATGCCAGCCGAAGGCTCGATGAAAAAATGATCATAAAATTTTATACGGAGATTCCAACATTGAACGTTCCATGTCCCCTACAGGATGCACATCGCTGTCCGAAGCTTTTCACGGACATGCAATGCAAGCAACATCAAGCACGCGCACTGGTTCAGGAAGCCGTTAGGTGGCGTGATTCACGAGGCGTGAACGACGTCTCGTGATGTCCCGACGGCGGTTGCACCAGGCCGCAGGATGCCAGCGTCGAAGGAAGACCATGGCAGCGTAGCAAGCCACTTCCAGAGCGGACCTCATGCATTGGGTTTTTTTCTGGGCGGGGGGGACCCCACGGAGAAAGTAAACGCCAACCGCGCCTTGCACACGCCATCCCAAAACGTGTATGAGGTCTGAGACGTCGGACCTCATACATTGAGGGTGAAAGCGACGGCAGTCGACCCAACCACTACCCGGCCCGCTTTGACCGGAGGAATCGACAGCCAGCTGACTGCGAAGTTTGGAGCAGCCACAAGGGGGGTGAACCAGCACTTCGATTTTAATTCTAGATTTACCCTTGGCCGGCAGGACGCACCTCGGCAAGGAGCTTGGCGTGCCCTTGCAGCTGTTTGCAAATGTGCCAAATCCAGCCCAGACATTTATTACCGGAATCAAAGCCTTCATGCCACTTTCAGGTAATTGTGCCCCTAGTTCTGCTGATGTGGCTTCGCTCCCAACGTCTTGGTAGCGCCCCATACACAAAAACTGAAAAATTCAGTTAAATGCCAGGGATAAGGACGTTCATGTGAATATATGATTGAAAAATGATCATTATCACACATTAATGGTATTGATTAATTTCACAATGAATGGACTAGCAAAGTTTATCTTGCGTAACTTCGTGGCTGAACCGAAACTCTGCTAGCTGTAAAGCAAGCAAAGCAAGCTCCGACGAGCTCGTCACACATTTCTAGCGTTTGAAAGCTTTCCGCAAACTTGGATCAAACATCCTTTGATTAAGGAATCGAGACAGTGCTAAAACACTAGACCACGGTATGATTTCTCCTTGATTCTTGTGCGTTCCCTCTTAAATACACAATCATAAAAAAATCATAATAGAGTTCCACGTCAAAGAAGCCGTAGAATCAAAACCAAAACCAAAGTGTCCGTTCACCCCCATAGGTGGCACACCATTATTGCCGCACTTAAGTGTGCGGTGTTTGGTAAGGTTGTCGATAAGCGAAATCCGCGCGGCTCTGGTTGGCTTCAACATTGCCTCGATGGGCACGGACAGGCTCAACATAGTTGTAAAATGGTTTTAAGGTCTACATCTCGTGTAACGGGGTGGGCGGGAGAGGCTTTACAACCATTATCTCCATAAATCTACCACATTTGCAAGTTGCCTGTTTGCACCATAACTCTAATGTAAGAATTGAGGGCTTCGACTGGAACACAAAATTCAAATTTTCATCAACTCATCTACGATTGACGTTCACATGTTCAGATTTTTGAAAAAGTCATTTGCACTTCAAATGATCAAATCAAGCCACTCGACAGGCTGGCGTGTCGCACGTAGGTCCTCGAGCCGCTCTATCCATGCTTGCTTGTCAGCTTTGGCCCGTGCATGGCCTTTAAGGTCTGAATTCCTCCCACTTCGACAAGGCAGCTTCACCAATCCTCCACCATGGCCTCTCCCTAAGCAACTCGTACCGCCACCTTACAAGAGCAAAACCTGCTATCTGTGACTTCACCTCCATGCTACTTGGCTCCCAGTTTGTCGCGCGCCTCAGCCCTACCTTCATCCGCCACGGCCGTCCACCGTGGCCAAGACAGTGTGCACTGTAGAAGCTATCCATGCATTCGTGTTCCACCAGCCTGCATTGTCAACGGCTGGCACTTCATCGTTGAGTAGTGGCCCGTCAGCCATAGCTTCCATCGGCGCGTCCAAAGCGACGGCATATGGTGTCCCCAACAAAAAGTGGTGGACGCCAGCAAAGGACATGGAGTCCATACACGTGGTGCTAGATTACGCAGCAGAGTACCGAAAGCGCTGTGCATGGCGTACTGCCATGAAAGACGTCCAAGCGGTGGACCCAAAACCTGAACAACAGCAACAATCTCAGCGCTGCGCAACTTCAGAGCCGCTTGTAAGATGTTGACAGCGTTGGAAGCTCGCTGCTGAACTGCATGGAAAGAGCGGCACGTAACTCAATCGCACCACGTGAATAAATGAGCTGCAAGGCAAGCATTGGGAACAAGTCCGCTGTCTGAACCCACGACAGGCGAAGGTGCGGTGAAAATTTATTCCTAGCTTAACGTGACAAGAGCCATGTGCTGCATATGGTGATGAAGTTTCTTGCTCGGAGCTTCCACCCGAGCCTGAGTTGGATGCTCATGTGGATGGTGATGTTGGCGACAAACCTGAGGAAAGTGACCATCGCATGCGGCGTAGGAGCGTGCTAGATTAGCAACTGGAGCGCGTTGAAATTTCTGTCAAACCTGTTGCACGCCTTGAATTTATGATTAAGGGCGAGGGGCGAGTTGAAGCTATTGAGGGGGATGGCAATATTCAATTTGAAACCAAGCTGCCTTTGTTTCATTTGTTTAAACAGTGATGAGGACTTATGTCGGCCACAGATTGCAGTTCCACTTAGCCCCTCCTAGCTCGTGAACCACTCTGCGGGACCCCCCAGATCTCTCCTCGGCCAGCATAAGTCTACACACAGGCACAAGTGAAGTCCCACAAAGTACATGAGCAATGAGTGAAGCACGGATTGCAAAAGGGAAGGCCGGACGGCAAGTGGGAGTCTCAGAGTAGGGTTCTTAATTACATATTTCATGCCAAGATACATGAACTTAATGACCACTGTCTAAAGTAATCCAAAATACTACATGAGACTCCACACAGGCCTGTCGCACTGTGGGTCCCGTCTCACACACACACACATGTATGGTACAAGGAGAACCTCTTTTTCTTTTGTACAACATCCTACCTTCCTACCCCTTACTCTCTATCAGCTAGCTCCTGACCCTATGCTTCTATTCCTGTCTTCTTCTGATCTTCTGATATTCCACGGCTCACCATCTTCCGCCATTCAAATCGCTGGTGCTTGAATGCCTCTCCAGCGTATTTCTTGTTCCGCGCATTTCCACCATGCTTGTGGATCCATGACTTAGATGCTCTCCTGTGGATTCGCTTTCCTGGTGAAATGCATCCCGCCCGGCTTTCCTCTTCTAATCTTCCCATTTTCTTCACCACATATCTGATTGCATATCACAAACTTTAACACTTTTACCTCGGAACTGCCTCTTCTTGTCACTTTCTGCTCCCCTCTCCCGTGGTGTGGGCTTGCGATTTTTCCATCTCCTACGTGGGAATTCTTTCTCTCTTTTGCCGCCACCTGCTTCGTATGTCCTTCATCTCTGCTTCCTCTGTCCCTCACTCTACCGCATAGATGCAGGAGCCAGCGTTATCTCTCAGGTATTGCCACATTCCGCGGCTGGTCGACGGCGATTTTGCAGACAGCCCAGTCAGTGCCGTCCTCCACCTTCTCCCCATGGTATCGTGGATGCTTTCACAGTGCCACGGGTGCTTGTCAGCTGGGGAGAATATCCTGTTAACAATGCTATCCCACACCCTCCGCTTGAGGCTTGGTCTTCCGAGCTTTCACTTTGACTTTGATGGGGTGAGGCACGGATCCACCCTTCCATCTTTGAGGCACGTGTAAACTAAACCATTCAAGGATGTTCATCACTGGACGTCTCTTGTGCTTCCTATGTTCCTCGTGTGTGATATTTTAGCAGCTTTCACAGCGGTGACTTTCTAGCTTTTGATCTAGGCGGGGGTTCTTAAGGCATTCTCTCCACCATGGCTTCGTGTCTCGTTCAAGACAAACGCGCCACACCCAAATATCCAAGTTTTTCCATTCATACACAGTTTCAGATCCATACAGCTTCGGTCAACCACTCACGCACTTCTTTCACACCAAACCAGAGGTGCTCCCTTCCCCTCTTCCCAGCACATCGTGCAAGCTTGCTCCCCCTTCCAAGGCTCCACTCCCTGCGGTCTTTCCTTGCATCTTTTACACATCCAGACACCCTCATTCCAGAGCAGACAGTCCTTGCAGCACATCCCCTCAACACTTTCGACACGCGGCTGTCAATTTAACGATGTTGTTGTTGTAGTTGGGACACAGGATACAGGTTCTGTGATAGGATTGAGGACAAAAGTGGGTGTGGAGGCATCCTCAAGGATGCCTAGCTCTCAGTGAAGCACGCTAGCAATGTTTGGGGTAGCCAATGGACACCAATGGTGAAGAGTGTGGAGCACAAGGATCACGAATGTGAGTGGACAGAATATGTCGTATTCAGTAGAACTGAATCAAAACACGTTTTTGTTACTTAGTATATTGAGATTACATCAGATTCGTATAGTTTGTGATATAAGCTTTCCAACGCATTCGTATAGCTTGTGATATAAGCTTTTCCTGCTACGACCGTCAAAGTAACACTTGGTGGAGCAGTCCACATTGCCTTGCACGCTAGGCAACGAGAGGTGCTTCGACGATGACCCGTCGGTTCGTCAGAGCGATCGATTCAAAGCTCGATCTTGCATGGAAAAATCCAAGGAATCCAAACCTCAAGTAAGATCAGGTGTTCTACCACTGCGTAGCGGTCGAACCAGGAAACTGATCAACAACACTCATGGCAAGGGGTACATCATGTCAATAATCTCCCCCTTGTACCACAGCCTTGATGCTCTATCCTTGGAACCTGCAATATTTCAAACCTCACAGCGCAGACCGAGCTCCATGCAGCTCACGTCATGCCTGTCCTTGGGTTGTGCCTTGATCATGGCATCGGCAAACATGCGCTTAGTGCCACAATGCACTATAGCCGTATCTCCCTTTGTCACCAGGTCTTGCGCATAGTGATGCCGGATCTCGATGTGCATGGTCCTCCTGTGCAGCACCGGAATCAGGGTCAGACTGATGGTACTCATATTGTTGATATTGAATACCGTCGGCTTCCTTTGCAGCACCCCGATCTCCCTTAGCAGCCGCCGCAGCCACACCGCCTCCTTTGCGGCTTCCATGAGTGCAATGTACTTTGCCTCGATACTAGATAGTCCCTGCTTCCTGCTTGTCCATGAAACTGCTGCACCACCAAGCACAAAAGCATATCCCGATATTGATTTTCTGTCATCTACATCACCAGCCCAGTCGGCATCGGAGTAGCTGACCAAGTCGCGGGAGTCCTCCCGCGCTCCCCCTCCAAACACGAGCCGCGAATGTTTTCTCACCTTAAGATAGGGAAGGATCTCCTTCACCGCTTGCCAATGCAACGGTCCCGGGTCAGCAACGTAGTGGCTCAATTGGCCCTCTGCAAAGGCCAGGTTGGGTTGTGTCGCCACCATGGTATACATGATGCTCCCCAATGCGGACTGGTATGGCACACCTGCCATCTCCTCCTTCTCCTCATCCGTGTTCGGCCCCATGCTCAAACTCACCTCACATGTGGAGGTCATGGGTGTGCCGATGGGGTTGCACTCCTCCATGTTGTAGCGGCGGAGCACCTCTTGCACATACTTTGCCTGCCCCATCTCTAGCGTGCGTGCCTTGTGGTCCCACTTGATGGCAACACCAAGGTAGTACTCGAGCTCGTCCATGTCGGTCATTTTGAACCGACCATCCAATTGCCATTTCAGGTTCACCAACTCCTCCATGCCCAATGGCAGAAGGATGAAGTCATCCAAGTAGAAAACCACGATCTGGTATAACTCCCACTGCTTCCGCACGTATACACTGTGATCGGTCTCGCAATGCTTGAAGCTAAGCTTGGTCGTAAAGCCGTCCATTTTCAGGTACCACATGAGTGACGCTTGCTTTAGCCCTTGCGAAGCCGGTACACCTTCCCCGGTGGCGCGTCCACCCCCTCCAGCACCTCCATAAGGACCTCCTTGTGGAGGTCGCCATTGAAGAATGCGGTTTTCAAGTCCATTTGGTGGACTTCGTAGTTGTCCGTCACATCCATCGAGAGGATGGAGCGGATGGAGGTAAACTTCACCACTGGTGTGAAGGTTTCATCGTAGTGTTCACCCTCCCGCTGAGCGTATCCCTTTGCAACCAATGGTGCCTTGTACCACTGCACCTTCCCTTCCTTGGTGAGCTTCTTCTTGAAGATCCACTTGGAGTCGATAATCTTCTCGTCCTCCGGCCTATCAATCAGCTCCCAAGTTCCATTCTCCTCGTGGGAGGCAAGCTCAGAATTTATAGCTCCATCCCACTCAGCCCCATCCTTCCGCTACAATGCCTCCTTGACGGTCTAAGAATTGAAAGAGCTTCGACCTGTAATTGAATCACACAAAACGGTGAATTGTGGAGCACGCTAGGTCCAAAACTGTGACAGCCATGGCAAGGGTTTTGCCACTAAGTGTTGAGGCCTAGGAGACAAGAGAGGGGGGGAGCGAAGCACGAGTTTTGTGCTTCGCTCCACCCGGCCGGGCAGCAAGGCCTGCCGGCCGTGCGAGCTCGCTCTCTCTAATCGAGGGTGAAACTCACCCCTAGACTGATTTCTTGGTCAACTGCCCCTCGAGGGCAAGACTAACTTGTGCCATGCAAGGTGAAAGGTCTATTCTAGGTCTATCTGCAATCTCATCATGTATGTTACGTCAAAGTCAAAGTCTAATCTAGGTTTGTTAGCACCAAGTGGACCATATGAAGCATAGGCATGCGACTGAGCTGGAGCCGAGACACGTGAGTCACGAGCTGCAGTATAAGGAGGTAGTTGCATCTGAAGTGTATGATGCACGCGCTCATCATGCGTCATCTCCAGTCTCATGGCCGGCATGCCCTGCGTACTCACATCCACACAGAGGAGTATGTACACGGATTAACCCGCCTCCTTGGATGTGAGTGCCACAGGCATGCAGCTGAGTTGGCCAAGTTGAGAGGTAAGATTTGATGAGGGAAGAGCTTTGGTGAGGAAGTCTGCCAACTGAGCTTCTCCTGCAATGGGATTCATTTAAACCGCCCCTGCTTCAGATGCTTCTTGCATGAAGTGATGCTCGACGGTGATATGTTTAGTGCGTGGATGCAGCATACCTTCATTTTCCTACAATCCGTTATGCTGCTGAACTGTTGACGTACAGTGGTATGGCATGCGCAGTCATGCCCAATTCTTCAAGCAACCGTCCCAGCCAAAGGGCTTTACATGCAACCTCATCCAATGCCATGTATTCAGCCTCAGGTACACTACGTTCCACACACGACTGCTTTGCACCCCTCCATGACACAGCCATGTCCCACACACGAAAAGCATAGCCCTCTCGACTGCGTGCATCACGATCGCGTGCGTAGTCACTCTCACAATACACGTCCAAGAGTAGTGCTGAAAAGGGAGAGATGACCAGACTGAACTCGGCAGTGTCCGACACATAACGCAGCAATTTCAACAAGACCTTGTGATGTGTCCTGCGGGGTTGTTGGCTGAACTGCGTCAAGGTGTTGACAGCACATGCAATGTCAAGTCTTGTTGTGGATGCCAAGTGAGAGAGACTGCCTGTGATCTGTTGATAGAGTTCTGGATCACTATCTGGTGCGTAGTCTGTGGTGCGTGCGCCAAGCAAATGTGCATAAACATCCGGACTCATGGGTGACTGTTGGCGTGACAAGTGTTGAACAAGGTGGTGAAAGAGTGCAGTCAGATGAGCAACAAAGCGTCCTTGATGCATAGTCAGTGTACATGCGACTCTGTCTCGTGTGATAGTCATGCCCAAGAAGCTGTGTGCTTCTCCAAGATCAGTCATGCGATAGTGCGCAGTGAGTAGTGACTTTGTTTGTGAGATGAGCGAGAGGGGATGGGAGAGAATCAACAGATCGTCCACATAGACAAGCAATGTAATGGGCTCTGTTTCCTGCCACCGCAGGAACAGAGACGGATCAGAGATGCTTTGGGAAAACCCACCAAGTTCTAGAGTGTGCCAAATCTCTTTGTTCCAGTATTTGAGAGCTTGATTCAATCCATACAGCGCTTTCAACAACAGCCAAACATGATCAGTTCCAAACTCAAACCCTTCAGGTTGTTTCACATACAGTTCCTCCTCAAGGTGACCATTCAAGAAGGCATTTTTGACAACCATTTGATGTATTTCCCAATCATCATGTGCTGCCATGGCCACCAAGGTGCGGTTGGTGCCATACTTGCCGACCGGGCGTACGTGTCTGTAAAGACTTGTCTAGGAATTTTATGAAACCCTTTGGCGACCAGAGGAGCCTTGTATTTTTCAATCATACCTGCCAGATTTCTCTTGAGTTTGAACATCCACTTCAGATCAATCGCTTTCCATCCTGGAGGCAGTGGCATGAGCTGATACACGTCACGTTCCAACAGTGCATTCAACTTAGCAACCATGGCCTTTTGCCACTTTGCTGCAACTGGTCGTTCCCCGGCTTATGTCAGAGTGAGAGGTTCTACGACTGTGGAATCCACAGGGGTAGGCCCAATGGTGTGATAGAACTTTTTGTAGTCCACACGTGCAACGTTTCGTGTACACCGGAAAACAGGCTCAATGACTGTGGGATGAGACTATGCCTCTTTGAAGGACTGGTGCCAAGCCAGGTGGTGAGGGTAGTGTGTCTGATGCCGTGCTGGCTAGGTCAGTCGGTGTTAACAGATCTATGGAGACTGGGGATGCCATAGGTGCACCATGCGACTGTCATGCAATAGGTGATGTGTGACGCACGGGACGAGACACAAAGACAGGTACACTCACATGCTGCGGAGATGGAACATGCGGGGCATGTCATAGGGTGCGAAACATCTTGTATGGCATGTGTTCCAGAAAGGATGCATCTCGACTTTCAATGAAGTAGTGATTGGTGACGTCCCAGAACCTCCAGGCCTTGGAGGCATGAGACACTCCCACAAACACACACCATCTGCCACGTGGACTGAGGAGTTTGTGATTTCTCTGAGGTTGAGGAAACCACACACAAGCCATTGTTCCCCAGACCCGTGCCGGTCTCAAGTCTGCCTTCTCTTGAAACCAGCACTCCCAGGGGGTCACTGATTTTGGCAACGGACCCTAGGGAATGCGATTCCAAACCCATGTAATGTATTTGACCGCCTTTTCCCAAAACCCAAAGGACAGGCCAGACTCCCCCAGTAGAGTGTGCAAGGCATCTCCCAAGGTCCTATGCCATCTCTCTGCAGTCCCATTTTGTTGAAGCGTGTAGGGAGCGGTGGTCTGATGTTCTATTCCTCTTGCTTTGAGTTCAGAGGTCAGAGATCCAAAGAATTCTTCACCTTTATCTGTGCGTAGCTTCAACATTTTTTGATTTGTTTGGCATTCCGTCAGTACTATCCATTCAGCAATAGCACGCTGAGAATCAGCTTTAGTTCTCAGCAGAAAAGCCCAGTAAAACCGACTGTAATCGTCAGTCAAGGTCAAAATATACACTGAGCCATACTGCACGGATGGCATGGGCATGGGCCCAGTGACATCAGCGTGCACCAGTGCGAGAGGAGCAGTGCTCTCTCTCTCTCTCTCTCTCTCTCTCTCTCTCTCTCTCTCTCTCTCTCTCCAAGGTAGGAAAGGAATGCTCCTGCTTTTTGACCATGCTGACGGTCAGTGGTAGTGATGTGCGTGCGACCGAGCCACTGACCTGATGTCTATGGTGCTGCTGTCGGCTCGAGAGAGGTATGGCTTATCGAGGCCATTTCACACACTGGTTTTTTTAAGTGCGTGCAATGAGTGTGCTGGCAAAAAAGGGAGTTCTTTGCACTTTTCCCTACACTCCTTTTATTGTGCATGATAGGAGTGTACTTTTGTCTTGTATGGCTGCCAGTTTCTCTTTGTAGGAGAGACCTCAGTGTGTGGTATTAGTGTATGTGGCTAGTGCGCATAGTCATCATACGAAACTACACTAAGAGCACACTTAGTGTGCTGATTTGTCTCATATTTCCTAGAACATCTTTCCTTTTGTCCTACATGGCCAAATGTTTCTCTTCTTAGGAGGGATGTGAGTGCGTGGAGCTAGTGTATGTGGGTAGTGCGCTCTGTCACCACATATAAGTACACTACGAGCGCACTTAATGTGTGAATTTGTCTCATGTGTCCTAGCAAAATCTGACTTTTTATCTTCTATGGCCAAAACGATCACTCCTTAAGAGGTATCTCAGTGCGTGGGGCTAGTGTATGTGGTGAGTGCACTTAGTCACCATACAAAAGTACACCAAGACCACACTCACTGCACTGATTTGTCTCATATGTCCAAAAATACCTTTCAATTTGTCCTACATGGCCAAAGGTTTCTCTTCTTAGGAGGGACGTCAGTGCGTGGGGCTAGTGTATGTGGGAATTACGCTATGTCACCATAGAGAAGTACACTATAAGCACACTCAGTTTGTGAATTTGTCTCACGTGTCCCAGAAAAATCTGAATTTTGTCTTGTATGGAAAAAACGAGTACTCCGCAAGAGGTACCTAAGTGCGTGGGGCTAGTGTATGTGGCAAGTACGCACAGTCACCACAGGAAAATACACTAAGAGTGCACTCAGTGTGCTAGTTTGTCTCAAGTGTCCCATAAAACCTTGATTTTTGTGTTATATAGCCAAAAAATGTCTCTTCCTAGGAAGGACCGCAGTGTGTAGGGCTAGTGTATGTTACAAGTGCGCTCATTCACCATACAAAAGTACATTGAAAGCGCACTCAGTGTGCTACTTTATCTCATGTATCCGAGAACACCTTTGTTTTCTATGTGCAAGATGTATTCCTTTCTTATACGCATATTATTCTTAATTCCTTTTCCCTATTTTTGATGCAAATGTACTCTTTCTTATGTCCACCGGTTTTGTTACTGTTTACATGTGTATTTAATTTCATCTTTATGCTACAAAGCTCATTGTTCATTTCCATCATGTGGTTCATCCGCTTGTACCGTTCGTCGCTCCGTTCATTGAAAAATCGCTTCAAGGAACTTCACATTTCGAACTTAACGGCCAGCTATTCGACCGCGGCCGGTAACTTGAAGAGGTTCGCCGATGACATGAGCTAGCCCGACTTATCGCGCTTGATGCATCTGGATAGGATCCTTGCAAAATGGTGTAGAAAGCCCCCCCAGTGTATGGGGGTAGTGCGTGTGGCGAGTGTACTCGAAATGAGTGGGAAAGTGCACTTATCACGCACTGGGTGTCTGGCCGTCTTAGCGTCCGTTCCATCACAAACCGTCCGTTTGCACAACGGATTCTTTCTACAATTGGTCATGAACCATAGCAATGACAATTGAAGTACCTTGTTCATAAGCAATAAACCTCACGGCTGCTACCGCCGCACGACGTAATAGATTGAGAAGGCGGATGTGTTTGATATTCGGTGCAGTCTATGCGGATGATTTTCATCATTTCAAGACAATAATTGAGAAGTGGATTATTAAGCGAAGATCCCTGCTGAACCCTGGAGAATGACGTCAAACGGACCGAAGGTTTCATATTTCGGTCGTACTCTATGGCATAGATAAATAATGGCTAGCAGCTGGACCATGCGAGAGAAATTGTGTCGAGCGGCATTTTGCCTCTTCCAAAGGGGATTATGACGCCAATCGCACCGAATGTTTAATATTTCCCATACTCCGGAACAGTCCGACATTTAATTAAATAGAATTTCTGTCTGCATCTGAGAACATGAGAGATCCAAGAATGAAATCTGGTCGGTCCCCTCGCCATCTAACGTCGACGGAAGAAATTAACAACATAGGACCATTTATGATGTTCACGGCAAGAGTATCAATTTTAATAAGGGCTCCTATGGAATTACTCGGTACAACACGAATGAAATATACGACCAGAAAAATACGGTGTGTTTGGCCCCTCTTTCGGTTTAACTGCAACGCGAATGTCTCTCTCATTCCAGTCAAATCACACATCAATCCAGATTTGTCTGTGTTCGAATCTTCTCATTGCCGAATGTTGTTGATGTTTCTGTCAGAATTAGACTGCTTTCAGATTACGTGAGGAAAAAAGACAAAGAGACAAATCTAGACTTTCATTAAACGATCTCTTTATAAGACACAGTTTGGTCAACGGCCACGGTCAGATATTCAATGTCGTATTTTGTTGACAGGTAAAGTTTGAAGAACTACTTACGAGCAAAATCTTTGTCTTCGTAACAGTTGTACAAGCTACAATTCTGAGTAAGACACCCAAACCAATCTGTTTCATTGCCGTAAACGACAAACACAACCATGCCACTATTGATTGAAAGCAAAGTTGAGTTGTTTTCAGTTCAAACCTAGACTTTTGGATTCAAGATTGCATCGCAAATGAATGACAATGTGAGATGTGCAGATTCGCGCACTCAGTGTATTATAAGTGCACTTTTCCAGGCAAATCGAGTGCACTGGACCATATACACTATTCCGTACACTAGGGGGGGTCTTAGGTACCGAGTTTCAGAAATCATCTCGGAGATCGCTTCAAGGGGTGCATCCACTGAGAAAATAAAGAGTGACAGTGCAGGCTCATCTCCGGAGTCATACGACCAAAGCCCGAACGGTCTCACAACCAACAATCATGCGAGCTTTGCCAAGACCAAGCCAACGGATTTGTGCAACAACGGTCAAAGAAAACGACCCTGCAAAGGTCGTGCCTGCGCACGACACTCCCCTATGCGTATGGCTAGCAAAGCCGAAGTGTGGACTCGAGGCGCTTCCCCTTTTCACTCGCCCGAGTCGTCACCTCCTTTCTGTGCCCGCTCAACAAAGCGCGCTAGGCTAGAACTCTCCTATTTGTATTGCGTATATTCCAGTCCATAACTAGTCCATTGGATTCCTCTTCAGGCTCACCCTCTGGACCGCCTCCAGTCCCTTTTTACCCTCATTTTGCCTCTCAACGCCCGTGCTCTCGCACTGTGCCCTCTCCTACTTGCCAACGTCACTCATGTATCAGCAACACCTGCACCTTTGAGGAAGCTTCCGTCCTTCTCTCCAAAGTGCTGCATCCACTTCTCTAAGCAAATCCTTAGTACTTACACCTTTGGTGCTGCACCCACAATTCATTCCATCACTTTCCATCTGTTTTCCGCTTCCATCCCGTCTTCATTCACTTCTGATTGTGCTTCTGCCCCTAATCTAAAACGCTCATCCTTGTGATCGCGTCCATGCAACGACAGCACCAGCAATCTTCTGACATGGTATCAGAGCCCAAGTAACACACCTGGCTCTTTCGTGCTCGCCACTCGGCCGCACCCACTTCCATCAAGCTTCAAGCTTCTCCGCCTCGAAGAACTGTGGTCCTCAAAAGAACTATGGTGGCAGTACGTCTTCTGACTAAGGTATTGTGGCCGCACCAGTCCACTTCCTCTTGGTACTTGCATGCACGAGGTTTCGCCCCTGCATCCACTCCTCCTCATTAGCAACAGTCTCGCTCCTCCGTCATTCGTACACGGTTGTGCCTCTACGCCCATTCCGCCTCAACAGCAGCGGTTTCACTCTCCGCCGTTGTTTCTTCCACTCTCGCACATGAAGTCTCACCTCTGCGCTCAATCATCCGGCCTTCATTATCGCTTCTGCTCATCATCATCATCATCAGCCGCCTCAACTTTGTCTCGTGCCGCTGTCTCGTGCCGCTATCTCGATTCGCCTGTCTCATCATCATTAGCTAGTTGCTGCTTCCTCACCAACCTCATCATGGCCTCTGCCCTTACTCTGTCTGGTCTCCCCAAGCTCACTGTGAAGCCGGATGGAACCAGTAACTACAAGCTGTGGAGCTACTCGGTATCTCTCTTCTTCGGGACACAGAAGGTTGAAGGAGTCACCCTCAGCCATTTGCTTACCAATACTGATATCGGAATGGAACCACCTGATGCCGCCGCTTCCGCCTCAACTGCTACCACTACAGCCGTCTCAGGAGGATACCCCTCGGGTGGATCTGTGTCCAATCATGCTCAGACTACCTCCTCATCCTCCTGCGGCTGCTGCATCCACCATCAGCCAGGCCTCCTGGGAAGTCGCCAACAGCACCGCCCTCATGACCATCATGACCACCTCCTCTCCCGAGCTGCATGAAGACATCCGCACCCTCGGCTCCAAGACCCAGGAAGTCTGGAAGGCACTTGAAGATCGTTTCAGCAACAACACCTCTACCGCTTGCGGCATCAAGATCATGTCGCTCTTCTCCGTGCCTTTCGCCGCTCACACCAACGTGGGCAGCTACATCGCCGTTGTCACTACCATCGCCCGCGACCTCAAGGAAATGAAAATTGACCTTCTGCCCGCTGTCGTCTGCAGCGACATCATCTCCGGCCTTCCAAAGAGTATGACATCATCCGCCAAATCCTGCTGCAACTGCCTGTTGACCAACTGACCGTCGCCGTCATCAGCCCCAAGCTCATGACAGCAGAACAAGATTACGTTGCCAAGAAAGTACGCGAGACCACCATCACCACCAACTCCTTTGAGACCATGGCCGCCACTGCTAACAATCGCATGATCAACCGCTTCCCTGCATGTTCCTACACCATCCGCCACGGGCCTCTCAGAGGGACCAAGTGCGGTCGCCGCAACAACCTGCCGCATGTCTCCGATCATCGTGCTACCGACGAGTGGCTGGACCAGAACCCCGGCAAGTCCTACGGCGAGCAACCCAACTGGGCAGAAGAGCGCCGCCAGCGCTACTACAACCGGATGGGAAGCTCAAGCTGGCGTTCAACCACAGACAACAACGTGGAAGTACCACCTTCCCCTGCTGTCCCTGCTGCTGTGAACCCTGCTCCTAACAATGCTGTTATGTTAGGAGTAGTGGAGGCTGTGTCTGAGATTGGATCTGAGGAGTATGGTCTTAAGATGTACACTTTGTCCTCCTCTCCTCCCCTCTCCTCTCACACCTCTCTCTGTAGCTTTGACTCTTTGTACATCGCACTCATTCAACCTCTATCGGCATACTCTACTGTCCGCCACAGTCACTTCCTCTTCATCTACGACCAATTCTCACAGCACTGCACTATACTCTCCCTTTACACACTGGCTGGAGCAGTTCCTGCACTTAGGGACTGGCTACGGCAACAGACCAAGCACTTTCACAGACCGCCTCGCCTCATCCTCTGCAACACAGTTCATACACCTTTTCACACCTTTCTCACGGCCTATTGCATGGACCACGGAACACTGCTCACCACAGCCCCTACCGACGGCAAGTATCTTGCCAACCGCCTACTGATGGAAGTGGATCGCTTCATGAAGACACATCACATGACCTCTCAGATCTGGACTGCTTGCCTTTGTAAAGTTGTCACTGCTCACAACCTGCGCAAACCCAATTATGGCCTGAGTCCAAGAACGATATGGGTGTGTGACAGGAACTATTCTGCTTCCTATTGCAAACCTGAACTGACCCACAGCATACCCACTGAACCTGTCTTTGCCTTCCTGACAACCTGTGTATCTCCCTCTACCAACACTCCTTCCCCAACAGCACTCACTGCCTCTGCTCAGGCACTGCTGCACCATCCAAGTTTTCTCTCCTCCCTCTACAACCTGGTGCTGAGGCATCCACCGCCTCCAAAACCCCCCAAGCACCCTCCGTGTTGTACCCCTACAGAAGCAGGACTCCCAAACCTACCATTCAAGGCTTGCACTTCTCTCCCGATCTAAGGGGGGTGTCGGAGCATATCCCGGAGATCGCTTCAAGGGGTGCAGCCAATAAGAAAATAAAGAGTGACAGTGCAGGCTCATCTCCGGACGACCAAAGCCCAAACGGTCTCACAACCAACAGTCGTGCGAGCTTCGCCAAGACCAAGCCAACGGATTCGTGCAACAACGGTCAAAGCGAACGACCCTGCAAAGATTGTGCCTGCGCAAGACACTCCCCTATGCATACGGCTAGCAAAGCCGAAGCGTGGACTCGAGGCGCTTCTCCCTTTCACTCGCCCGAGTCGCCACCTCCCTTCTGTGCCTACTCAACGAAGCGCGCTAGGCTAGAACTCTCCTATTTGTATTGCTTGTATTCCAGTCAATAAATAATCCATTAGATTCCTCTTCAGGCTCGCCCTATGGGCCGCATCCAGTCCCTTTTTGCCCTCATTTTGCCTCTCAGCATCCATGCTCTTGCACTATGCCCTCTCCTACTTGCCAACGTCACTCATACATCAGCAACGCCCGCACCTTCGAGGAAGCTTCTGTCCTTCTCTCCAAAGTGCTGCGTCCACTTCTCTAAGAAAATCCTTAGTGCTCGCACCTTTGGTGTTGCGTTCATAATTCATTCCATCACTTTCCATCCGTTTTTCGGTTCCATCCTATCTTCTATTGCCGTTTCTGATCACTTCTGCTCGTGCTTCTGCTTCTAATCTACAACGCTTGTCCTTGTGACCGCGTCCACGCAACGGCAGCACCAGCAATCTTCTCACACAGAGCGATGACAGGTTGACGACCGACAGCAGGTCGGAGAATTGCCTCGACGTCGACAGCTATCCAACCTCGAAACAACGGTCGTCATCCTTGGCGACCATCAACTGGGACGAATGCTTCGGACAGGTTTCTATAAAAAGGTAAGGTTCTTGCATGCAGTCTAGAGCCGTGGTCTGTGGAATTGTCTGCTGACTAGGGATAGTGCCTCAGAAGGAACAGTCGCGAAAGGGTATAAGCAAGTGGTAGCTGCATCCGAAACTCATAGTCTGCGGATAGCGCGGAGTAGAGTATGCGCGGAGTAAGGGAAGCAAGGAACAAGTATGGAGCGCGGCAAAATTGGGGGTATCAGTGTTATGGTACGGTGAGCGTGGACAGTTCCTCGCTCTTTGTTCAACGGAACTGCATGCAACCTTCAGATCAGTCGTTTATGTCGACGGCTAGCTTCGTGCATGAGGATATTAGGCGACGGTATCAGCAACAACAGCAGCGGTGATCACCAGCACGGTGCTTCCTGCTACGCCGAGTCACCACCCACGCCGGCAGCTGGGACTCCTCTCCCGTACTGTCTCACACCCCAGTCAGCTCTGCACCTGGCTCTGACCCACTCGTCCAACACCGGAGGGTGACCGAGTGGCTGGAGCAACTGCACTGGCGCCGTATCATGGATACGCTAGACGAGCGTATGGAAGTGGAGAGTGTCCACAGTCATGGCAGCCGCGGATCCGTCCAGCCTCAACAGGAACGGGAGGGACAGGAGGACATGGTCCTGGGAGCACAGTGGTTCTCCGACGTCCCACCATTTTTGGAATAGTCTTCCGCTGGTGGAAAACTAGAGGCCTATCGCGGATTGGTCTACCGGCGTCGTGGCGGACAGCAACCACTGGCAGTTGGCGATTTGACGCTGCAGCGTTCACCACCTCCAATGCATCCGCGGCTCGGGTTGGTGAATTCTGGGGAATCATGGACCTCGGAATCATCTGCGTCGGACAAGCAGCAGCCAAAGACCCACTTGCAGCAACCTGTGGAAATCGCGCTGGCGGGATGCACGGCCTCCGCACCCGAGATGCAGCAGGGAATGAATCGGCCACCGTAGTTCATAGGGGCGGTGCAAGTGGGTGTGTTAGTACAGCACCCGGTGTCGGGCCTGAAGCAGCCGCAGATGCACCCGCCGCAGCAGTTCTCGAGGGCCACACAGGTCGGAATGCCGACATCCTCCCCGGTGCCGGATTCCGTGCGGCTGGAGGTGAACCAGCTGCAAGCAAACCAAATACAACTGGCCCCGGGAACGGTGCTGGTGGGATCAGTGGCACAACCTCCAGCGACAGGGTTGTCACAGCCGCAGATGCACCCGCCGCAACAATTTATGGGAACCATGCAGACAGGAATGATGCCACAGTTCTTCGCAACAGGACCGGTGCAACAGCAGATGTCCTAGTCTCAGCCGTACCCTGGGATCCCATAGGCGGGAATGACGACGCCGCACCCCACAACGGGTCCACTGCGACAGCAGCTGAACTCGTTGTAGGTGGTTGTTGGCACCATGCAGACAGGGACCATGATGCCTTCCCCTGCGCCGAGGGTGCAGCAGCCGATGCACCAGCCGCAGCCGTTTGCGGTGATGGTGTAGGCAGGAACGGCAGTGCAGCACTCCGCGATGGCTCCGCAACCACGACAGATTACACAGCCTTTCGGGGACACCGTCCAATGGGGGACCGCGGTTCAGCCTCCTCCACCGGGGATCCAACCATTGATGCATCAGCAACAGCCATTCAGAAGCATGGCGCAAGTGGGACCTATGTTGCAACCCTCCGCAACAACCTTACGACCATGGATGACCCAGCACCAATAGCTCCACCCGCAACAGCCGGTCGGAGCCATGCCCGCGGGAATGACCCTTCAGGCACCACCACCACCACCACAACCTCAGCCGACGGCACAAAGCCACTCACATCCGATACCGTAGTAGATGGCAGGGGCTCAGTACTCCACTGGGACAATGGTAGCCCACTCCCTCCCGGTCCAGCCCCAGCCGCTACCACTGGACCAATACCTTCAGCTCTGCAACAGTGACCTCTACCGCCCAGGCCTATTGGATGCCGTAGCTGGCAGCACCACCGGCGCTAGGGACCGAGGTCCCGCCCCTGGGACGACATTCTTCTCCACACCCTTCACCACCTCAATGCCAGTCCCTTCTTCCTGGTTCATGCTCCTCCCACCCACGTAGTCAGGCCCTTACATGCTCGCGAGGTGGTCCTCGATGCAGATTCATCATACTGGCTACTCCACAGCTCAACCTACAACCCTCCAACCTCCGCATCCTGTGACAGCAGTGACGACTAATTGCAGCACCGTGCCTCAGCTATAGTTCATCCACTTTGAACCCGCGAACCTCCCGCGGCTGGATTCCTTCAAGGGTGCCCCGGAAGAAGACCCCTGGATCTGGCTCAAGCAAATCACTCTCTACGCCAGGATTGGCCAGATTCCGTCCGACCTCTGCCTCACCACAACAGAACTCCACCTTCAGGGGGCTGTGGCAGACTGGTACAATGCGCGCGCACCCTTCCCATCCTTCAAAGACTTCGGCAACGCCCTCATTGAGCGCTTCAAGCCTCTGACAAAGGAGGACGCTCTGAGGAAAATTGAAAAGGAGGTCATGCGCAAGGATGAAGATATCCGCAAAGTCCTGGACCAGTTCTTAACCTGGGCTTTGGTGGCCAAGAACCCACAGGGAGAAGGCACCCATTGTGGGTCCTCCGGCAGAACCTCATCCGCGTGCTCCGAGATGAGGTCAGCAGCCTCATGATCGCTGACCACTACCATTCCCTCCAAGACGCGGCGCAGGATGCTACGGCCATATCCACCCATCAGCGGTCTACGCGGCAGCATCAGGGCGGAGACACCCTCCCACCCTCCTCGTACACTTAGCCTCCGCCACAGAAGCCAAAGGCCTGCTACACTTGTCAAAGCCTTGAACACATCGCCCGCGACTGCCCTCGCCACCGACAAGCGGCTCCGCGTCCTGATCCGGTCCACCAAGATCCCATGGTCCAACAGTGGCGGCAATACTACAACCAGCCATGGCCAGGTCTACAGCAACAACAGCTGCAGCAACCGCGCGCGTCCCCAACCGGCCAGCCTCCGTCGGGACAAGGAACTGGCCAACGCATCTTGCCAAACCCACAGCCGATCCTGAACCCCGCAGACGGTGCACGCAATGTCAAGCTGGGTCTGCCCATGGCTGACAACGAAACTTCAAAAGTGCCTCCCACCCCTGAGAAGCGGAACTCATCACACGTGCTCGCCGGCTCGGGCTCCGCGGATGGAGCATGCAGGAGGTAGCGCAAATGCAAAACAACCTGAGGCGGCAGGCGGAAGCTGTTGAAACCCGGCTGTAGGACGCCATCGCAGCCCGTTCCGTACGCCATCCTGAGAAGCGCCGCCCCGCTGATCCCCCGCGTACTGAAGGTCCATCTGCCGTGGTACCCTCATCCGATCCTCACACTGCTCTTACTGCTGCGGCATACTCCACAGACCCAGTGGAGAAGCTATTCACCACCCCCATTGCCACCGTGAACTTCTTCGATTTCCTCCGTATCCACCACGAGCTTGCTCCGCGGCTTATAGAGGAATTCACCAAGGCCAATCATCACCTCCAGGCTGTCGGCATCTCTCTCAACTGCACCATGCTGTAGCACGGTACCCAGAACACCCGTCGAGTCGTCCCTGAGGCACCACTAGCCTTAAACACAGCGGAACGGGACTGGGGATGGGCACCACAGCCTCTAGAACCACCACATTGCGACGACCATCACTACGAGGTCGCCTGTTGTGTGGTCTGGATCTACGGACGGAAGTTCCTCGCCATCATCGACACTGGAGCAACCCACATTACGGTCGCCTTCCGCGTCCTCCTTGTGGTCGGCTGGGCGGACCGCATTCTTCCTACATGCCAGCTTGGCGGGCGGAATGGACTACGGGGATGGAGAGGTGCAGGGACTCCCTTTGCAAGTAGGGTCCCTCCATGAACCAGTGGATGTTCAAGTCACGAGGGTCCGAACTTACGACATTCTCGTGGGCATGGACTACCTTCTTCCACGTTAGGTCAACCTCCTTTTCTCCCTTGGCATCATGCAACTTACATCCGCAACAGGCACCAAGGAATACGTCCTCATCACAGTTCGAGACCGGGTGGCGGTGCCCGTCACCAACCGTCAGCCCTTCTCCCTCCTTGACGCCGTACAAGAAGACTCGCATACCCGCTCCCAGCATGACCCGGTACCCACCGAGGACACACTCGACACGGAGCAAGTCCCGGCCGCAGAGTGGGATGAGCTTACCGTGGATCCAGCAAAACCAGGCGTGCGAAGTAACCTCCTCTGGTTGTGGCAGCGGGGAGAGTGGGTGTTCGGCAAAGGCCTTCCTCTGGACGACGAAGAAGAGTTTTACCCTATCCATGTCCAAGCACCACTGCCTCCCCCTTGCTGGGACCACATCCTACACCCCCGTCTCTCTCAACCACCCATTCTGTGACCTCCTTGACTCCTTCTCCGACATCTTTGCTGGTTTGGTGACGGATCTCGGGGCGGTTGATGCTTTCCACGTCATCTCCACTGGGACAGCTGCACCCACCAAGAAGAAGGTTCATCGCATACTCCCTGATTAGGAGCTGATCATCACGGAAGGTCTCGTGGAGTTGAAGGCACAAGGGGTGATCATTCCCATCGTGAGCCCCTGGCGTGCCAACCTGGTCATCGTCGGCATGCCTGACGGATCCAAGCGGTTTTGTGTCAACTTCCGCGACCTCAACCGCGTCACAGAAGAAGACGCATATCCCATCCCACTGATCGTTGACATCCAGGAATGTCAGCAAGGTCTCGGATGGTTCGCAAAGCTGGATATCAAGGCAACTTTCCATTCTGTCCCCATGCATCCAGACTCCATCGCCAAGACCGCCTTCGTCACGCCGGAGGGACTCTACGCCTTCACTCGCATGCCCTTAGGCCTCCGCAACGCCAACGTGACCTTCCAATGCGTGATGGACTCCACACTCCGTGGCATCCCCAATGTGAGCTACTACATTGACGACATTATGGTTGCGGCCCACAACTTCGCTGAGCTCTTCTCATCTCTCACCGCTGTCTTCTCTGCTCTCCGTGCTGCCAACCTCAAGTTGAAAGCCACGAAATGCTCCATCGACTCAGCAGAAATGGAATTCTTGGGATTCGTCATGAGTACAGATGGCATTAAGACGGACCTGGAGAAGATCGCGGCGGTCCAGGGGTGGTGCCAGCCTACAACTGCGGCGCAGGTCAAAATTTTCCTCGGATTTGTCTCCTTCTACCGCAAGTTTTTCCGCGACCACGCCCGCATCATCCGCCCCTTACAGCAGCTCACCCATCAAGACATGCCCTTCGACTGGACAATGGAGTGCGCCGCGGCATGGACAAAGATCAAGCATCGGCTGGTTACCGTGCCCATGTTGGAGTTTCCTGACTTCAGCCTACCTTTCTCCATTACCACGAGTGGTCGCGGGATGGACTCGGCGTAGTGCTGCCGCAGACGGTTCAAGAACCTGTCCAACGGGTGATCGTTTACGCGAGTTGAGCGCTCACGGATGGCGAGCCAAAGTACCCACCAGCCAAGGGCGATTGCCTAGTCGTACTTTGGGCTCTCCAGCATTTCTGCAACTACAACAAGAACGGCAAGCCCTTCACCATCTTCACTGACCACCAGGCGCTCCAGTGGCTCCTCACTACTCAGATTCACGAGGATATCCTGGCCAAGTGGGCTCTTCTCCTGCAGGGCTATAACATGAAAATCAAGTATCAGTCCGCCCTCGCCAACCGCAACGCTGACGCCCTCAGTCGCCTTCCCCGTGAGGCATGGCCAACCCCCGCAGATCGGCAGGAGGATCTTGCGGAGGAGCTCTCCGCGCCTTCCCCTGCTGATGCCAACCCCCAGTGGGAGGGTGTTGCCCGAGAATTCACTGACGACGAGCAAGACATTGCACACCAGTTGCTGTCTGATCAGGACTCCTCCGTGGACTCGGATTCCGCGGAAACCCTTCCTGCCCTCCCTGCCAACGGCCTCCAGCTTGCTCACCGCTATAATCCTACGATCTGCGGATGGACCCTGGAGGAGATTGTCGTACACCTCCCCGCACGCTCTACTCTTCCGCGATCCCATCGTGTCCCCTTTGCTGCCCCGCCCGTCGTCCATCCTCCACCAGCACCGACTGTCCCCTCTGCCTCCCCTCTCCTTGACGACCGCCACCCCCTTCCCTTGGTCGACTTTCTCCTTCACCCTCCTACATCCCTCTCCAGACCCTCTTCCCCTCTCTCAATCCCTCCCTCTCCTCTGTCGGCATTTACCTCTCCTGTGCCCTCGACTGCGACACGGGGATGTGCATGGTTGTCCAGGAGATCCTCATGTCTCACTCCCACGTACGGATAGTCGCTGCTCGAGCACCGCGCACTTGGGCTCCCGTTCCCATGATTCCCGGACCACCCACGCACACTGAGATCCACGTGGCCTGGTGTTATATCTGGGTGTGTGGCCACAAATTTGTGGCCATCATGGATACTGGTGCCACACACACCACCATCGCGCTACGGATGGTCAGCACCCTAAACATCCCCCATCTCCTCGAACCCACCCGGCTCCGCTTCTCCATCTCCACTGGCGTCATCGATGCGCCCATCGGCCAGATCGCGGCCCTCCCCATGCAGGTGGCGAACGTTAATGCACCGCACACCGTCCAAGTGTGCAACGTGCGGACATACGGCATGCTCCTGGCGGCGGACTGGCTCACACCGCGCAAGGCCAATATATTGCTGGGCGCCGGCGTTCTCAGTTTCATTTCTGCATTTGGCATTCGTTCCTTTACCCTGCTTTTCACTTCGTCTCAACCACTCCCACTCTCTCCTCTCATGGTTACTGAACCGGCCGGCACCGGTGCTCGACTTACCCGCCGCCTTATACGAAGCTGTGGTTTGAACCGCAGAGAAGCCTCCCCAATGGCTCGCCCTTCCAGCGTGGAGACCGCGCCTTCGACAAGAGGGGGTGGCCCATCGAGACGACAGCCGCGGAGAAACTTCGCGGACCGGGCCGCGGTACCCGCTGCTGGTGCAGGACGTTCCGTGGCACACAGGACGGCATCCCCTGTAGCAGCGGCTGCAGCCTCGCCACGACCTGCTCCTACCACAGCACCAATGCTAGGACAATGCTCTGCAGGCGCAAAATCACCAGCGGCTGTACCCCAAGCAGCAGCAGCCGCGCCAATGGCACCGGCTGGCGTACCACCGCCACCTCGCTCTTCAGCACCCACCGCGCACTCCTATTCTCCACCGGCCTCGAGAGGCAGCCCAGCCCAGGAGGCAGCATACCCTTTGCTCACCGCAGGAACAGTGATGGAGGGCGCACGGACCAATCTGGAGGAGGAAAGCTCTGGTGACAGTGGAGACCAACCCAAGGCCACTCACATGCTGGACGTGATCAGCAGTGTCATCCAGCACCTACAGGCCGAGCCCCCAGTGGCGATCCGTGCGGAACTGGCGGAATCGTTCTTCGGTCGAGCCTGGCAGGTGGTCCTAAAGGGCGCGGCCAAAGGTGCCATGGCCCTCGGGCAGTATGGGCGACAAGTGCAGTTGCTGGAAACAGCAGGTGCGGAGCGTATCTTCGTGGCGCTATGAGATGTCTTGAATCTCCATCCGGAGCAAGCACGCGAAATGGCGGGCTTGGCGGAATTCCTCGACACAGACCAGCCGAACCTCTCTGTGGAAGCTGCCCGCCTGTGGTGGCTCAAGGTATGCCGGGAAAAGAAGCAAGACCCCACGCGGCGATATGTGCATCTCCTCCAGGAGCAAGCCCGGGCCCTTACTATATACCACGTCCACCAGATTCCAGCAGGAGCGACGGAGGCACTGCGCAGGAAATCCGCGGTGGATGAGTAGAGGTGGGATTATCTGCTCCGCCTCACCTTCACTAGGTGGGGAACGTAGTACACGTCCAAGGAGATTGCACATATCACCGCGGAAGAACGGCGGGCAGAAGGCCATAGAAAAATACTGGTGCCTGTCCCTCGAGGACGTATCACACACCCAGATTTGGGCCGCAGTGGCCGAAGAACTACGAACGGCGTTCCAACAGATTGGCCAGTCGTTGAGAGAGGAGGTGGTGTGGCACTGGGTCAAGGAAGCCGCGGAGGTGTGCAGGGAGGAGAAGAACCGAAGTGTCGCTGAGGCGGAAGAGGCCCAGGAATATCTCTAGGACTCTCCCGAGCTCACGAAGACGCGGGACAAATTGCAAGCGGTGTGGCAACAAGAGGAGGAGGAGCAAAGGAAAGAAGCAGAAGCGGTGACTGAACGAGCGGCAGTGGAACTTGCAGCAGCGGAGGTGGCAGCAGAACGCAAGGCGGTGACGGAGCAGGCAGCGGTGGAAGTAGCAGCGGCAGCAGAATAGAAGGCGCCGGCTGAACAAGTGGCAGCAGAAGTAGTGACAGCAGAAGAAAGGGCGGCGGCTGAACGAGCGGCAGCAGAAGCAGTGACAGCAGAAGAGAAGGCGGTGGCTGAACGAGTGGCAGTAGAAGCAGCGGCAGCAGATGAAAGGGCGGCGGCTGAACGAGCGGCAAAGGAAGCAACGGTAGCAAAAGAGAAGGCGGCAGCTGAACGAGCGGCGGCAAGATCAGTGGCGGCAACAAAAGAGAAGGCAGCGGCTGAGTGAGCGGCGGCAGAAGCGGTGGCAGCAGCTAGACAGGTCAAGGAGAGAAGGGCGGCGGAAGAGCGGGCAGGAGCGGAGGCAGAAAAGGCAGCGGCAGCTAAAGAAGCCACCAAGAAAAAGGACCACGCTACGACTGGGGGCACACCAGTAGGAGTGGTGGAGGGACAGAAGGCCAAGAAGGCAAGGAAGGAAACACGAGGCAAGACCGCAATAGGGACAGAAGCTACAGGAAAAGAGATACAAGAGGGCGCACTGCGACCTGCCACATCGGCAGCCTCACTTGGTAGGAAGGCCAGGCTCCAGGCAGCAGCGGCAGCACTGACCAAAACGGCCGCGGCATCCGCTACCACCAGCAAGGAGGTCATCACATCCCACGTCGCTTCTTTCAGCTGCATGGCCACTCCACAGAAGGAGCAGGCCCCAGGCGAGAATGTCCCATCCGCAGAGACAACACCGATGTCCCGCCAACGGGATCAAGGGAAGCAAGCGGTGGACGAGAGCACCGCTCGAGAACCTTCCACAAAGCGTAGCAAGCAGCGCCCTCCACCGGAAGGCATCCTTATGAGCATCGACCCAAGACAGCTGGCTCAAGCCCACCGGGAAGCCGCCCAGGCAACAGAACTGCTCATGGCGGTGTTCCGCAAAGTTTCGATGCCGGCCGACATGGTCCCGGCCCAGCTCCGGCCCATTCTAGAGGGAGCTAACGCAGCAGCTCCGCACGGTGGTGCTCTCAGAACTCGACGAGTCACCACGGGAAGACGACGAGGATCGGCCCATCGCGAAGGAGCAAGTTTTGCTACGACTCTCTGAGACTGCGGCACGGCAACGACAAGAAATGGAGGTGGTCAAAATCCGCGACGGATGGGGGAGACGACATGGTGGGCCTCCAGAGACACGCCTGTGGGACCAATGGGATGAGGGGGAGCTGCGCGTGGTAGGAATCCTCAAGTCTCTTCCCCGCACCAGACAGTGGGGACAAGGAGCCCCCTGTATATGAAGAGGAAAACCGGTGACGGCTACAGGTGATGAAGGCGGAGCATGAAGGAAGGCAGGCGCGAGGGCTGCCGAGGAAGGAGCCAGAGACAAAAAGAAAGTCGGGGGAAGCTGCCGCGGAGAAGGCAGGAAAAATGAATGGGCCGGTGGAAACACATGAGTGGCGGATCCGGCAGACGGCTCACATCCTCCTCCGCGCCAGTACTTGGGAGCACCAAAAGGTGGAAGCGGGGAAGGTGTATGAGCCTCTGGAGAAGAAAAAGGGATGGAATTTGACAGGTGGAAGAAGGATGACCTCGTCCGCCTCTGCGAACATTACGCTTGGGAGGGCGGTCGCCTCTGGCGGGTCACACCGCGAATCTTGTGGGTACCTCCGTCCACCTTACAGAAGGCAGTGGACGAGGCCTACTACCGCCACCACCACTCTAGCATGCACGCACTCAAGGATCACCTGACCCCTATCCTGCACATGCCGAACCTCGCGACACTGGTCAGAGAAGTGGTGCAGCAATGCGCCTCCTGTGAGCGAAGCCAGGAAATCACGCCGCGGGATATGCCGCTCTTCCAACCCTCCCCCATCGGTGAACCCCTGGAGCGAGTCATCATCGACTTCCACGGGCCACGGGCTCGCCGCGCCTAAGGAAACAGGTACTGGGTCGCCGCGGTAGACCACTTCACAAAATACGCATGGGTCCGTGCAGTCCCCAACAAGTCCTCAGCCCAGGCAGCACGCTTCATCCGGGAGGAGATCTACTACCGACTCGGTGGGTGCAGTGTGGTGCACAGCGACAACGGCACCGAGTTCATGGCAGCATTCCGTGACGAAATCGCAGAGTGGGGCATACAGCACGTACACTCCGGGCGGTACCGACCCGAGTCCCAGGATCAGGTGGAAAGGGTGCACGACATTCTGGAGCGGGTAGTAGCGACGACAGAGAACAATGACTGGAGGGAGACCCTGAAGAAAATGGCATACTTCATCAATACAACACCAATCGCACAACATCATTCTCCCCGCACCTCCTCCTTTTTGGGAAACCTCCGCGCAAGGCACTGGGCATGCCACAGAAGCCGCTGTGGCTACCACTAGACCCAGAGAAAAGCAGGATGGACGCTCGGAGGAGGAGCAGGAAGCAGCCAAGGACTGGGAGGTATAGGAGTGGTTCCGGGAGCGTTGCCGAAGAACAAACAAGGTACGCGCAGAAGCGGGGCTGTGGGGTTTTGTCTCGGCCTGGCGCGGATGCGATGCTACCAACTGACGGCTCAACCATGGGCCGATTGAGGAGGGGAACCTGGTGTATATCCGCCCTTTCCCAGGCGCGGGGCGTGAGGCTGGGGAAGCACGGGAGGTGTACCGCGTGGCCAGCGTGGATGCTGGACACGTCTGGCTGGAGGGGCCGGACGGGTTCTGCAACCGCAGCTATCTCGCCACCGAGTTCGTACTCCTATCCCCGGCCTGGCAGACGCACATCCCTGGGATGGGTGGACGTCTTCCCCCACTTGCGGAGCGAAAGGGGTCAAGAGGCAGGAGGATGAAGGAGGTGCTGGACCTGTGCGAGGCACAGGTGTCAGAGCAGGAGAAGGAATGGAGCAAAGAGCCACGGGTAGCTAAGCCGGAGGGCTCCGATGTGCGGGAGGTTTCCGTGGGTAGAATACAGGCAGAGCAACAACGGATGAAAGAACGCGGCGGCCCGCAACAAGAGCAACAAGAGCAGCAAGAGTAGCAAGAGCAGCAGCAGACGGCCGCCAGAGAGGAGACCCCAAGAGCACCCATGGCCACCTCTCCGCAGAGAAGCCCAAGTCTTTGTACACAGGCCCTTGTGTGTGGTGTGGGGAAAATCCCCCTGAGGAGCCGCTTCTGAAGGTTGTGTGCCGCGTACGTGGCAATCCGGTGCATGAGTACGTAGCAGGAGCCACGAAGACCTGTATCGGGCTGAACCGCACCTGTCTACAGTGAGTGAGCCAGGCCAGAGAGGAGCAGGAGGCAGAGAAGCAGGACGAGGAGGACGGGGGAGCAGGCCTAGGCTTGGAAGAAGGGCACGCGTGCGGAAGATGGGACCCGGAGGAGGGGGAGCAAGAAGAAGAGGAAGAGGAGGAGGAGGAGTAGGCAGGAGCGCGGCGAGGCCCACGCACGGTCTTTGGGGCCACAATGCAACAGTGGCAGGCAGAGGGTCGGCTGGCGGATGCAGAATGGGCGCGGAAGGAGAGGGAGGACACGACGTGTATCCAATGTGGGCACCGCTGGGGTGTGACGGTGACGGACTGCAAGTGCTGCCTCAGATATGCGAGAGATGTCTGGAACAGCCGCGGGACGAGGAGGGAGGTCGGAGCGGACGCAGGGTGTGTGGGAAATGCAGCCGAATCATAGAGATGCAACGTGGAGTTCGGAAACTGCCCCGGATAAACAAAGAAGGGAGGAGGTGGAGTCGGAGGACGAGGAAGAGCAGGGTCCGCCGTCAAAATCATGCGCGGGGATGAACGCTACATCGCCTGCGGCAGGAACACCCACCGGGCTTGTCTAGTCACGGGCAGCTCCCATTGGACGGGCCACTGTCATTGGTGTGTGGGCGAAGCACTCATGGAAGAGGACTGCGCGTTCCTATACGACAAGGATACCATGGCGCCACTCGGCAGAGGATGCGAGGCAGACCTGGAAGGGTTCGGCAAGGCATGTGGAATGTGGAGGAAGATGTGTCACCTGCGGTGTGGCGGATGAGGGAAAGAGGGGATTTGGACCTGTCGTCGCTGTCAGGCCAAGCCGCAAAAGGGCAAGTGGAAGTTCCCCAACTAGCACCGCCTCTACAATGGGGACGGCTGCATGGGCCAGCAGAGCGGGATGGTCTACCGATGCGAGCACTGCGGACGGTTCGCCCATGAGTCGTGTGCCGCGGAGGTTGGGCGGAGTGAAGGAGGAAAGCCGGTCTACCGGTGCTTGAGTTGCAGGACTTACGAGCGAGCACCACACTGCTCCTCCTGCAAAAATCCCATGGGTGCGGAAGGCATGTCGGCTCTTCATTCACAACGGATACGTGGAGAAGTATCAGTTAGAGGGAGGAGAAGTGGAGACATACTGCCGACCGTACCAGATCCAGAACCACCCTGGGCCTCGCAAAAGATTCAGACTCCTGCCGCACTGAAATACTCTGGGACAGAGTCTTGCAAAAAGGGGGGGTTGGGGGCATTAGTGTCAGGCAGGCTTCTGCCGCTAGTCTGCGGAGGAGCCAATCCACGGAGGAAGAGGGACCGTGGCGGATTGAGAACCCTGCAATGCACGTTGGCTCCCACGGTAAGCGCGGTCGAGCATGGGGGCAGTGCGGAATTCAGTAGCGGTGAATGCGGGTCACTTGGCGGAAACCTACCACAGGTTGACATTGTCATCTGCGGCGACTTCTCTACGGCTATCTCAAGTGCTTCATGTGAAGCACGGCAGCTGTAAAAAGGCAAGAAGATGTGGCGGGAAGATCCACGGTGGGAAAGGAACAAGGGTCAAACCGCAGGTGGAAGCACAATCGCGAAGCCAATCAAGCGGAAAAGGCAGAACGGCGGACGGGCGGAGCGATCAAGGGAGCAACAGCCAATCAGCACTGGGGTCGCTGCGTCAATCAAGGAGAAGCACCTGGATGACGTACTACGGAAGACGAAGATTCAAGGACGAACACGCAGTCCGCTTGTACGAGCCACAGATGTAGAAGAAAGACTCAGTAGGAGAAGAAAAAGAAAGATGTTTCCCTGTGTGTTTACGGATGCGACCCGTGGTGTGTAGACGCACCGCGTGGAGTCCAAGTAGAAGGAAAGAGGATGACATGTGAGGGAAGAGACCCATGGCTTGTAGACACGTCGTACGGAGTTCCGAGTAGATAAGGCCTAGATAGCAGTAGTTGAAGGTGTCTCCTGAATCAGAACGACGCATTTCATGTACTCTGTCTCTGATTATCAAAGACATTTACCCACTCTATCTGTGCTCTCATCGTTCCACTTCCCTGCCTTCCATTGCTTTTGGTGTTCTGCTCACGGCTACTGGGGCCGTGCGTACGAGGACCGGAGCTCGGGATGAAGTACACTACTGGTGGGGCCCTTGCTTGCACACGGCCGCGGAACGAGGTTCCGCGGAGAGGAGCTGGAAGCCACGAGGTGGTGGGCTCACGTGTGGCAAGAAGTGGATCACGGAGTGCTACCCATCGATGAGGTTCTCGCACGCAGTCTAGAGCCGTGGTCCACGGAATTGTCTACTGACCAGGGATAGTACATCAGAAGGAACAGTCGCAGAAGGGTCTAAGCAAGTGGTAGCTGCATCCAAAACCCATAGTCCGTGGATAGCGTGGAGTAGGATAAGCACGGAGCAAGGGAAGCGTGGAACAAGTCTGGAGCGCGGCGAAATTGGGGGCATCACTGTGTGAAAACATTGAAAGAATGGAGGAGGATACGGTCATCCACCTCCTCTGGCGGTGGGTGGAGATAGAGCTCCTCGAGCCCATAGTCGGCCAAACATGCTAGGATAACGTTCTTCCATGCAAGGAAGTCTCATGTTCCAGAGGGTGGCAGCGTCAGATCCTTGTGGAGCGCGATTCTATTGAGATTACTCCATGTCATAGCTGCTGTTGAGGTGGCCGAATATGCACTCCCAACACCCCCATTGCTACGGCGAGGTTCACCTTCCCTCTGGGATCCTTCACCACTCATGGTCACTGAGTTCCTTCTTACACTTCTGACTACTGGGTGCAGGTTCTTTGTGCCCCCTCTCCTCCACTGTGGGCGACTCCTTACGGGCATTATCGATGGCCACGTGGCCCGTGGTACCCACCCTTTCCACCGCCTCTTTTTTTTGTGCCTTCCGTTGGCCTCCCAGGCCCTAGGCACCTTAGAAGCTTTGTCCTAGCTCTGCATTGCCTCTTCCACGACTCGCGCTTGTCCCTAACAGCCTAGGTAGCCAATATTACAGTTTTCCCTCTCACGGACGTTTTGGACATCACTAGCTTTCTCTCCACTCGTACAAGTGCAGGCCGTCGGACCTGCTCTGTTACCATGAGAATTGAAAGAGCTTCGATTTGCAACTTGAATAATTCAAAATGGTGAATTGTGGAGCACGCTAGGCCCAAAACTGTGACAGCCATGGCAAGGGCTTCGACACCAAGTGTCGAGGCCTAGCAGACATGAGAGGGGGGAGGGAGCAAAGCACAAAATTTGTGCTTTGCTCCACCCGGCCGGGCAGTGAGACCTGACGGCCATGCAAGCTCGCTCTCGCAAATTGAGGACAAAACTCGTCCCTAGACCGATTTCTCGGTCAACTGCCCCTCGAGAGCAAGACTAACTTATGTCATACATGGTTAAAGGTCTATTCTGGATCTATCTGCAATCTCATCATGTATCTCACGTCAAAGTCAAAGTCTAATCTGGGTTTGGTAGCACCAAGTGGACCATATGAGAGACTGAAATATGGGCATGCGACTGAGTTGGAGCCAAGGCACGTGAGCCACGAGCTGCAGCATAAGGAGGTAGTTGTGTCTGAAGCGTGTGATGCACGCGCTCATAATGCGTCATCTCCAGTCTCATGGCCGGCATGCCCTGCATATTCACATGCACACACAGGAATATGTACAAGGGTTAACAAGGTCTTGGACTCCTCTTGCACAAATAACGCCTGAGCGAACCGAGTCCACATGCCCTCTACGGAATCGTACTTCTTTGCTTTCCTTTCGTATCTGCTTCTGCGATGGTGCTGATGTTGAGGCTGCTGCTATTGCTGCTGCCGCCGCTGGTGCTGCTGCTACTCCCTGGCAGTGCCACTCATAACGCTGGCCTGCTCCCCCTCTCTCAAGGACCGTGGAGATGCGGGCTGAAACCCCGCCTCCTCGTTCAGCTCCACTACTTCTGGGGCTTCGGACTCATTGTCCGACTCCCCTGAACGCACATCAGCTACTCCCCCATCCTCTGGATTGAGCCACTTGGATGTCACCCTCTTTTGCATCCTCTGGCATCTCCCCTCGAGCATTGGCAGCCACTCCCCCCGCTTGGAGAGACCCGCATCCTTCTCCGTCCAACGGCTGACCCTGTCAAACGTGACATCGTGAATCTTCACAATCTCCTACCTCTGCGGGTCAAAGAGCCGGTACTCCTTGCTTTTGCTCTCGTATCCGACAAAGATACACCGGCGAGTCTGCGGGTCCATCTTGCCATGCCCGTCCCGTCCCCGTACAACAGCTTGTGCAACACAGCCAAACGTGCGGAGGTGAGCCACAGTTGGCTTCCTCCCACTCCACACCTCTTGTGTCATCTTCCACACCTTGGACTCTACATTTTTAGTGGATTTTTTGGTATCAGGTTCATGATTTACGCCGCTGTCCATGTGGCCTCCTCCCTATACTTCTGTACGAGGCCGGCGTCACTTAACATTGACCGGACCATGTTGAGGATGGTGTGGTTCGCCCTCTCGGCAATGCCGTTCTGCTGCAGAGAATGTGACATAGTTTTTTGCCATGCAATCTCCTTGCTCTTCATCCATGCTGTGCAGCCCTTGTACTCGCCACCATTGTCGCTCTGGAATACCTTCACCTTCAGTTCCGTTTGCCTCTCCACTGCTCCCACGAACTCCTCAATGCATGAGAGCACGTCACTTTCTTCTTGATGTTGTAGAGGTATAGTTTGTGGCTTTGGTCATTGATGAAGATGAAGAAGTAGCATGTCTTACCAATGGAGGGCTCAAATGGTCTACACACATCTGTGTGCACCACCTCCAACTTCCTCGATGCACGCGGCCCTTTGCCATCAAAGAGCTGCCGTGTCGTCTTGCCAACCACGCACAGCTTGTACACAGTATTCTTGGCTGCACTGAGGCTCTTGACCTCAAGATCCTGCACCAATTCCTTCTTTTCCATGTCCCTCATGCTTGAGGGAGTAATTGTGACACAAGCGGCGGTGCCATAGGTCCAGGCTCCTATCATCCTTCTTCACGAGATGGGTGATGTCAGATCCCTTCCGGCTGCCAAGGATCTTCGTACGGAGTACATACAAGTCGTCCTCTTGCTTTCATCGTACAATCACCTTGCCGTCCACCTCCTTCCGGATGATGGCCTCCTTCTTGCTGAAGAGCACCTCGAGCCCCTTGTTGTTAAGGCGGCTCACTCACAGCAGATTTGCCTCAAAGTTGGACATGTGGAGCACGTCATGGATTGTACTCATGAGATCCCCCCCCCGTCCACATCCACCTCAATGCAAACGTTGCCTTCACCGGCAGCCAGCTCTGTATTGCCGTTGGCCACCGTCATGCGCCACTCCAAGGTGCCATAGGTGACGAATCCTGTAGGCTTGCATTGCGTATGGCGGCCTGATCCGGAGTCAATCACAGTGACTCCCGAATCTGTCATGTCGGTGGACTGTTACGCCATCATTGCATGATCGTCCTTCTTCTAGCCTTTCCCTGTTGGTCCGACTTCTTGTTGGGGTAGTTGCGTACATAGTGCCCTTCTTTGTCAACGATGTAACACCTTCCGTTCTTGTCACCTTTCTTGTTACCCTGCTTGGTACTCTTCTCCTTCTTGCCTCCCCCTCTACCTTGAGGATGGTCGGCATAGGCAGAACTTGATGTTGCTCCACTCTCTCTCTCACCATGCCGCATTCATTCATTGCAGACATACTCAGCCACCTTCGGGTACTTCAGATCATCGGCGGGTCAGCCACCTACGACGGTGATAATGGAACTCCAACTTTCCGGCAAGGCCGGGAGGAAGATCATGGCTTGCAGCTGAGGTTCAACCTTCCACCTGGTGGCTACGCACTCGGCAGTAAGGGACTTGATCTGCTAGAGGATCTCCATGATATCGTCGTCTTCATTTAATCGGAGGGTGACGAGCCTCTTTAAGACTAAGAGCTGGTTAGCAAGTTTGGTTGATTAATAGATGGTATAAAATTTCTTCAACGCCTCAGCCACGTCCATGTATCCTTGAATGAGGGAGTGTTGTGTCACAGCCAGCGGCAACACCAACAAGGCAAACGCCTTCTTGTTGTGCTTCTTGTACTTATCTACCACCTCCGGCGTCGCGGTATCCGGAGGGGCAGTTCATCACTGTTGACCAGTTCAAGTAGGCCCTTGTCATTGATGTAGAATTCAAACTGCCACCCCCCACCAGGGGAAGCTAATCCCATCAACATTCGAGACGGCGTCGATACTCTCTTGCTCGGTCGTTACCATGGCGCGCGACGGTAGTGTGAAAGTTGTAGAGCTAGGGTCCTTCTAGGCAAGTGGGTCCATAACCCTTCATTGAAAGTATTGAGTGTAGAAGCACCCTCAAGGATGCCTAGCTCTCACTGAAGCACGCTATCAATGTTTGAGGTAGCCAATGGACACTAATGGTGAAGAGTATGGAGCATAAGGGTCACGGATGTAAGTGGACAGAACACGTCGCATTTAATAGAACTAAATCAAAACATGTTTTTATTAGTTAGCACATTGAGATTACATCAGGTCCTTATAGCATGTGATCTAAGCTTTTCAACGTATCTAAGCAAGCCTAAATTGGAGCAGTAGAGTCCCTTCTACGACCCTTTGTGGAGCTGTCCACCTTGCCTTGCACGCTAGGCAACGGAACGCGCTTCGACGATGACCCATTGGAACGCCTTTCCTCCAGAAGTCAAGAAGAAGTTCATCCTGGTCAAGCAGAATCCTCTGGTTACTTCCTTTATGACCCTGATGCATTTGGAGCTTGCTTGAGTTGAACTCGGATCACCGGCGGCGGATTATTCCGCCACCTATGGCGGGTACCAGATTCCACCCACCCAACACCCGAGCTTTGGGCCAGGCTAACTTTCTAAATGTTCACTCAAATCGGGCCATTGAAATCTCGATCTTGTATGGAAAAATCTAAGGAATCCAAATTTCAAGTCAGATCAGGTGTTTGACCACTGCCTAGTGGTCAAACCAGGGAACACAATCAACAGCACTCATGGAAAGGGGCACAAACATCAGTCCACCTCATGTCAACAAATATTCAGTCCACCTCATATACTCAAACGTGCCGAACCCTCGCTCGGTGAACTGCTCTCTGGTACATTGTATGCAGAGGTGTGTACCTCCCGCCACACCCATCGGGATCATACAATGAGATTGGCTGCTCCTCTTGTACTTGGCGCACACATCTCAGTCACCAACAAATTCTTCCGCACAACTTGGGTACCTTTTCTCTTTCCCTTTTTGTCCCGTGGCTGCGTCAGGTTCCCCATCTGCCAGTCTTTCTCGTGTCCACGGACCATTCCCTTTTACGCCGGTTATCTTTTGCATCCCTCCTTCCTCTTCATCCTCATCCTCTTCTTCCTCCTCTTCCTCTTCCTCATCTTCATCACTATCGACGTGCTCTACGGAGCATCGATAACAAGTGCGGCACACCCTCTCTCTACATGCCAGCCTTCTACCCTAGGTGAAGAAGACCATCTCCTGTTTAGCACTTTTCAACATGTTGATTCCCTCACAGAGGCACATGTCGCACCTTGGGTTATACCGTTGTTCAATCACATCCATTCCATCCGCTCTGCCCCCCCAATAACCCTATTAGCTGTCGGCAGTCCTGATACAGCTGCTTATCCATTTCCTTCCTTTGTCCCTCTTTCTTCCATTCCTCGTGTCTCGGATGGCTGGGATGCCATGCATCCGTCCAGTCTGCCAGCCTTCCATACGCTGATCCTCCGTCTCCTCCTCTTCCTCTTCTTCCTTTTTTCCTGCTCATCGATGGGAGCATCCTCCGGGCCTTACTCCTCATCACCCTGATCTAATGGAGTCATCCGGAAATCTGACGATTGATTCCCTTTGCTTCCTCCATCTCCTCCTTCCTGATTTCCTTCTTATACCTGGTCTGTTTCCTTGCTGTACTCTTCCCCATCCTCCTCGTCATCCTCATTCTTTGCCTCTTCCACTGATTCCCATCCTCTTTGTCATCCTCATCCTTTGCCTCAAGCCGGAGTACGTCACTCTGGTAACATGAATGTTTTCAAATAAGTCCAACATGTCACAGGTGGAGAAGGCAGACCTTGTGTGGTACAAGGACTCGGGTTGCACCGATAGAGCGCCGCCGCCGTATCCCATCACATGGCCCCTCCAGAATCCCAACCTCCTTAGGATACACCACCCGATCATCAGTCATAGTGATAGGGCGGGAGAGGGTATGGAAAACAGCTGCATGAACCAATCCTAGTGATGGGATACGGCGGTGTCAAACAACCACTCATGCATGGGAAGTGCATGTGATGTAGTGATATGGGTGTATCCCTATTTCTGACCAGGCTGCTGTGGCATGGCAGTCGACGCAGGTGGGTGCAGCTCCATGGGCGCACTCCACCCTGGTCCTGGTGGCAGTGCTAATGGCTGCTGTGGCTTGGTCTTCTTGATGTACACCCTCTACGCCCATGCTGGAACAGGTGCAGGTGCACTGACGTATGGGGGCATGAAGCTGGGTCCCTGATACACAGGTGGAGATGGAGCTGGCGCTGATGGGTACATGGCTGACTGTACCTGTGGTGAACCAAATGTGGCCGACCCAAAAGGTGCCGACATACAAGGCCCTGCCATGGACGGTGTGGTCCATGATGGAGGGTGAAGATGCTGACTGAGCTGAGGGAACAGAGCAGTTGGCTGTCCCACTGACGGGTGTGTCTACTGCGTGGTGTTGGAAATAAGTGAGAACCAGCCTCACCCCTCCTATCCCTCGGAGAAATCCGAGCCTCCGAAGTAAAGGTTCAAGACACCGTCTGAACCAACTTGACCGAACGGCTCTTTGATCATCCAACCGTTCTGCCAATGGTCAAGCGATCCCCTAATAAAGTGACATCTGCCACCCACGTCCGGCTAGTGGAAACAAAGCCGTTGTACATGCCTTTGTCCTGTTCTGTCGATATAGAGCGAGAATGTTCATTCCCTCGAGTTAACCAGAACNCCACTGACGGGTGTGTCTACTGCGTGGTGTTGGAAATAAGTGAGAACCAGCCTCACCCCTCCTATCCCTCGGAGAAATCCGAGCCTCCGAAGTAAAGGTTCAAGACACCGTCTGAACCAACTTGACCGAACGGCTCTTTGATCATCCAACCGTTCTGCCAATGGTCAAGCGATCCCCTAATAAAGTGACATCTGCCACCCACGTCCGGCTAGTGGAAACAAAGCCGTTGTACATGCCTTTGTCCTGTTCTGTAGATATGTCCCAAGGATGTTCATTCCCTTGAGTTAACCAGAACAGTTCTACTCATCCTGTTCCCCCCTTGGTTCCGCGGCGTCGCCGCCGTGTCTTCGCTCTGCTCACCCCTCGCATTTTCTGCCTTCGCCAGCCCCTCTCAACCCTTTGCTCCGTCACTCTTGCCCCTTCGCTCAGCTCTTTTACTCCGCCAACCATCTCTCATCCCGCTAGTACTCTCTCACATCAACTTGCCTACCTCGACTACCTCGCGTCTCGGTCTCTATCAGCTTCCGCGGCTAACTCCTCGAACCGCTCTCGCCTACGTCACTCTGGTGACGTACACTTACATGTCCTGACGCTTTTGCTTGCTTCTGCTGCTGCTGTTCCCGTATCTACATTCTTCTGACATGGTATCAGAGCTTCAGGCAACATCACCTGGAGTCCCGTGACCACGTCATCACTCTGCCGTCATCCTCTCTCCATCGCTTCCATCTGCAATCTTCTGTCGCCGCTACCGTCGCCCCGCGCCTTGCCGGTTTGCCAGCAGCTGACATCAGCAGCTCTGCCTGACGAGTCCTCCACGCTGAAGAAACGCCTCGTCGTCCTAAGAAAGCCCTGTGCCCATTTCCGCGCCCGTGGCTAACAACCGGTGACGTGTCGCCCTCATCAGCCGCAAGCAACTCTCGAGCCGCCGCCTGTCGTCAACTACCAAGAAGCTTCCTGCAATATGTCATTCACTATCCCTCATTGTCTCTGCCACCGCAAGCATCTCCTCCTCTTGCATCTTGCCTTATCAGCTTCATCTGCCACTTCCTCGTCATCACCCTCAGCCCGCCCGTATCCATCATCTCGAGCCGCCTTCTCGCATCGCCTTCTCGCCACGTCAGCAGTTGCAGCCAAAACTGCCGCCGTCAGGATATCGGACACGACCAGTCTTCCTGCTCCCATTTCCGAGCTAACTGGGGAACAAGCCGTCACTCTCCTAACATCAGCGGACCAGTGTCACTGCCCGCTGCTTGACTCCCTCTGTCGCAACCAACTGTCTCCAGCCGACAGGACATCGGACACCACCAGTCTTCCTGCTCCCATTTCCGAGCCAACTGGGGAACAAGCCGTCACTCTCCTGAACGCAAAAGAAGTGGTTGTGACTCCCTGCATCTCTGCCGTGTCGCGCCTCGTCTCGCCTCCCTCCGCCTGCATCGCTTCCTACCTCTCCTATCCACAATTATCATCAGCCCTCCTCGTCCTCTTCACATCATTCATCCTTGTCATCCCTGCTCCACTCTTCTCAGCTCCATCAGCCGCCTGTTCCTACCTCACTGCAAGCTCTCCATCATCAGCATCCTCCGCGTCGCCTTCGCATCAATCATTCTCATCAGCATCATTCCCATCACGCACGTGGTTCCATCCCTGCGTCCACCCATCCATCAATCATCTCCTCCGCTTCCGCATCACTTTCAGCTCGGCACAAGGATCCGCCCGGTCGCATCGCCTTTTCCGCGACGACCTGCGCCCACGCCGAAACTTCCATCGCGCACGTGGTTCCGCCCCTGCGCCCACTCATCCATCAATCATTTCCTCCGCTTTCGCATCACTTTCAGCTCGGCACAAGGATCCGCCCGGTCGCATCGCCTTTTCCGCGACGACCTGCGCCCACGCCGAAACTTCCTTCAGCGCACGCGGCTCGCCCCTGCGCCCACTCCATCGTCGTCATCAGCTTCCGCTTCAGCAATCATCATCAGCATCTGTGGCCAGCACAAGGACCTGCACGAGCTAGCTGCCCGCTTTGCAGCAGCCTGCACCCACGCCGGCAGCAGATTTCTCGCGGCGCATTGGCACATGCCTTCCCCTTGCCGCATCCTACTCCCCTAAATCAGTCGCGCACGTGGTTTTGCCCCTGCGCCCACTCCATCATCAATCTTTCCTCGCCATCCGCATCATTCTCAGCTCGGCACAAGAATCCGCCCGGTCGCATCGCCCGTTCCGCGACAGCCTGCGTCCAAGCCGAAAACATCCGGCGCGCACGTGGTTTTGTCCCTACACCCATCATCAATTGCTCCTTCGCCGTCAAAATCATCCTCTGCCTTCCTCATCATCTCCTGCCTCATGCAAAGGTTCTGCTCAATCACCTCACTGCACAACAATCTGCACTTGCGACAAAGCGTACCCACCGCGCACATAACTCTGTCTCTGCACCCACTCAGCCATCGGCCGCCTCAGTCTCACATCAACGTCGCCCGCCCTTAGCTCGAAGTTGACCGATCGAATTACTCACTCCAATCTATGCGTAAGACACCGCACGAGGCCCTTCTACCTCTGGATCATCAATTGTTCGTCCATCCCAATACAACCTTCCGCGTGGACAAGGATCAACCAACCCATATCGCTCGAATCGCAACCACCTGCACAAGAAACTTCCTCAACTCATTCAGGCCCTCAAAATAATCAAACAATGTTTGTACCAGGAGAGCCCCCAAACCATGCTGCATGGTGGCCCACGATAGTTCTCGCACAACGACTTCCACTTCTCTACTTCAATGATGATGACACCACCAACTTTGGTGTCTGGCACGATGCCCTCGGCTCAACCACCTCCAACATCGTTCTACGAGGGTTCTCTTATCTTGCCCTCATGAGTGATGAACGAGAATACCCATGACAAGACAGTCCCTTCATGCATCATCCAGATCAAACATACTGGGGTGATTACTTTTACGTCACGCACCAAGTCCGAGCTCTCCTCTACATCATCACAAACAAGACCTTTCACTGCATCATCCAATCACACAGATACTCCATTAGGAGAATCATTCGTGACATTGGACTACAATGCTCAAGAGGGAGGCCAAGACCACTCAATGATCCTACAATACCGGTCACTCGGCCAACAGGACTGGTGCCATCCAAAATCCCAGCATCTGCTCCCAGACCTCATCGACTCCCTAGACCTCCTCCTCCGAGAAGAAGACCTGAAGTCCCTCCAGTTGTCTCCTCGGAAGATGAGGATCAAAGTGACTAACAAAGATCCTGATGAGTCTGGTTCAGGGGGAATGTTGGAAATAAGTGAGAACCAGCCTCACCCCTCCTATCCCTCGGAGAAATCCGAGCCTCCGAAGTAAAGGTTCAAGACACCGTCTGAACCAACTTGACCGAACGGCTCTTTGATCATCCAACCGTTCTGCCAACGGTCAAGCGATCCCCTAATAAAGTGACATCTTCCACCCACGTCCGGCTAGTGGAAACAAAGCCGTTGTACATGCCTTTGTCCTGTTCTGTCGATATATACCGAGGATGTTCATTCCCTTGAGTTAACCAGAACAGTTCTACTCATCCTGTTCCCCCCTTGGTTCCGCGGCGTCGCCGCCGTGTCTTCGCTCTGCTCGCCCCTCGCATTTCCTGCCTTTGCCAGCCCCTCTCAACCCTTCGCTCCGTCACTCTCGCCCCTTTGCTCAGCTCTTTTGCTCCGCCAACCATCTCTCATCCCGCCAGTACTCTCTCACATCAACTTGCCTACCTCGACTACCTCGCGTCTCGGTCTCTATCAGCTTCCGCGGCTAACTCCTCGAACCGCTCTCGCCTACGTCACTCTGGTGACGTACACTTACCTGTCCTGACGCTTCTGCTTGCTTCTGCTGCTGCTGTTCCTGTATCTACATTCTTCTGACACGTGGATGGGATCATGAAGCGATAGAGAGCTGGGCACGATCTGTCAGAAGAATGCAGTGAGAGGGGACGGCAATGGCAGAATCAGGCAAAAGCAAGGTGACATGCGGGATCACGTCAAGTGACGGAAGTAGAGAGGAGTGAGACCGGGGTTGTCATAAAATCCTTGTTGTCGAAGGCACCTTTTGATGTCTTGAAGGGTTGTTGTGTATGCCCTTGGAGGACATCCGGGGTTGTCATAAAATCCTTATAGAAAGAGGGAGAGTTGATATCCGCAAAAAAAAGATTGCCTTGTCTTGACTTGTATCTCACCATACCAGTTGTGGATGTTTTCTTCCAACTGATTGATTCCGGGAATGTGTGTCCAGTCGAGGGCTTGTGCTCCCATGATGTTGATAGTTGAAGGATGTGGTGGTTGTGGATGTCTGCTCTCAAGCGTAGCTTAGCAGATTTGTCTGTTGAGGATGGTGCTGAAGATGGAGAGGAGAGAGAAGATGGAAGGACCTGTTAGACTCTGCCAAGAAGAGATGTTGATGTGTGTTACTTAGTCGTTCATCGTTGACACACCAACAGGTGATGTCCTATGTTTCTGAGGTAGAGTTATTTGAGGGTGAGAGAGAGGGGGAGTACTGAGAGAGAGGAGGTGATGTTGCTTGGGTTGAGTAGAAGGGAGGAATGCTGAGGGGATGAATGCTGCTGATGAAAGGATCTGCTGGTGCTGGAGTGGACGCAGGGGCAAACCGTGTGTGTTGCAGAAGTTTCGGCGTGGGTGCAGGTCGTCGCGTGACGGGCGATGCGACCGGACAAGTCCGTGCGCTGAGCAGATGACCAGAGCTGATGGTAGGCGGAAGAATGATGTTGATGGGGTGGACGCAGGAGTGAACCGCGTACGTTACAAAAGTTTCGGCGTGGGTGCAGGTCATCGCGGTACGGGCGATATGACCAGGAAAGACCATGCGCCAAGCGGATGACCAGAGCTGATGGCAGGCGGAAGAATGATGTTGATGGGGTGGACGCAAGGGCAAAACCACATACGCTACTGCTTTAGAGGAGTAGAATACGGCAAGGGGAAGGATAGCACCGACGCGCCACGAAAATATGTTACCAACATGGGTGCAGGCTGCTGTGAGGTGGGTAGCTAGCTCATGCAGGTCCTTGTGCTGGTAGCAGATGCTGAAAGCTGATGATGGAGCTGAGGCAGATGATGACAAAATTTGGATGTTGGGGCGAGCCGCGTGCGCTGTAAGAATTTCGGTATGGACGCAGGTTGTCGCGAGACTAACGATGCGACCGGGCGGATCCTTGTGCTGAGCGGAGGACAAGGCGGTAAGTGGCGGATTTGATGAAGTTAAGATGGACACAGGGGCAAAACTTTGTGTGCTGCGGATGATGAGGATAAGGAAACTGAGAGCAATGAGGATGGAGATGATGAAGAAACCACGAGTGATGAAGATGACACAGATGATGCTTGATGAGGGACGAGGAAGGAGGGAGTGGAGGATGTTGACGTTGCTGAGGTAGATGCGTAGTGGAGGAAGAAGGAGAGGAAAGATAGAGCTCAGGTTGCTGAGCGAAGAAGCAACAGGTTGAAGAGATGCAGCTCATTGAGGTGAAGCAGGAAGAGACCAAGGCTGATGCAGCAGAAAGGGTCCTCTCATGTCAGGAGAGTGACGGCTTGTGCCCCCAGTTGGCCCGAGACATGGGCAAGAAGACTGGTGGTGTCCAGTTTCCGAGTACCGAGAGGAAGATTGCTGTAACAAGAGCAGTCTGAGAGAAGCAGAGATGCACACGGATGTGAGAAGAGTGACGGCTTGTTCCCCAGTTGACCCGAGACCGATGTGCAGGAAGACTGGTGGTGTTCGATATCCTAATAACGAGAGGAAGTAGGCTGCAGCAGAGGTAGTGAAGTGAGCGGTGCCGTTTGTAAATGTCAGGAGAGTGATGGCTTGTTCCCCAGTTGGCTCGATGTGTGAGCAAGAAGACTGGTGGTGTCTGATGTCCTGACGGCGGACGGTAATCTGCTACAGCTGAGGGAAGGTGGTGCGAGACGACGGTTGGAAAGAATGGTAGCACAGACATTGAGGCTGATGCAGATAGAGCAGATGGAGTAGATAAAGGCAAGATTGTGGATGGTAGGAAGCTTCGTGGAAGATGTTGACAGGTGGTGGCTCGAGAGCTGCTTACGGCTGTTGTCGACGATGTGACACCTACTGTTGGCCATGGACGCGGACTGGACGCAGGGCTCTAGGATGACAAGAAGTTGCTTCAGTATGAGGAGAAATTGGGGTAGTGCTGCTGACGTCAATTGCTGGTGAAGCTGAGCAACAACAAGTGGTGGTGGCGATGGCAGATGAATGCTGGACAGAAAAGTGCAGTGATTGCGATAGCAAAATGACGACTGGGTCACAGGGCAACAGGTAATGTTGCCTGAGGCTCTGATACCATGTCTGAAGAATGCAGTGAGAGGGGACGGCAACAGCAGAAGCAGGCAGAAGCAAGGCGACATGCAGGAGTACGTCAACAGAGTGACGGAAGTAGAGAGGAGTGAGACGTCACGAGAAGTTAGTTGTAGGAGCTTGTAGGAGCTTGTAGAGAAGTGAAGTCTCGAAGAGAAGTGCGAGGTAGATGGATAGCCAGCGAGAGAAAGTTGAGATGGAGCAAGAGTGATGGCCAGATTGACGCTGAGTACAGGATTGGAAATGAAAGGGCAGGAAGGCAAGAGATGAGAGTGGATGGCGAGAACTGAATGAGTGATGAGTGAGCAGAGTGAAGACACGGCGATGAAGTCGCAGAACCAAAGGCGAACAGGATGAATAGATTGTTTTGGGTTAAACTTAGGAGGGAATGAACATCCTCCGTATATACAACAGAACAGGATAAACAAGCATTAACGGCTTCTTTCCGCTAGCGGTACGCGTAGCGACGTGATTGCTTATTAGGGACGGCTCGACTCTGGTGAAACGGTCATGACCGACCAACCGTTGCCGAGGAGGTTCGGTGCGAGACCTGAACCTGTATTGAGAGCTCAGATTATCCAAGGGGTTATGAAGAGGACCTTGTCGGTGTCATCTTTCTGACACAATAGCCAGTAGTGGCCCGGTTGTTTGCAGTAGTTGCAGGTGTGGTTTCCCGCTCCTTGACCTCACCCGCATCCCCCGTCCCCTTGTTTGCTTTGGCCTCCTCCACCGCCACAACCTCCCCCGCCTCCTCCCACTGGGTGATGGTGCAACACAAGGGAAGTACCTCCTCCCTGATGTACAAATATGCTTGCTGCTACACCCTCGTCTTCACGTACCTCGCCTTTCAGGATGTCCTTATAGTGCCGCAACTCCTCAAAAACATTTGCCAAGTCAATGTTCTTGATGTCGATGATTTTCAGCTTCCGAAATAGGCCACGTCGAAAGTCCTTGTACGGTTCTTCCAGGTGAAGGAGAACCAGATCCAGCCACTTGAGGATGGTGCAGGAAGCATTGAGGCCTTGGATGTGCCGGTAAAGGTCCATGGCGGCATGCCTGTACTCGGCAACCGGCGCACCAGGCTTAGGGTGGAGGTTGTGGAGCTTCTCGTGCAGGAAGATGACAAGGGTCATCCCCTGATCTTCCTTCCTGGTGGCAAGGTGTTGCCATGCGTTATGGGGCCTACGATCTTTACTACGAGGGTTCTCAGGATTCATTTCCTTACCCCCAAAGCGGAAATGGTCTATGGAATACTGCTGGTCCTCACGAAGTGTGCGGACCAGAGCGTTAAATGCTCTTAGGAGCACCTGTGCATCGGTGTTGTCCGATGATGGAGCAAGGTAGTAGTCCTCAAGACCATGCTCCACGTCCAAGAGAGGAAGACGTCCTTCCGGGACAAGAAGTTACACGTACCGTACAGCTGCAGCATCAGGTCTTTATGGGAAAACCCTCTGCTCAGGTCGTCCCACGTCATTGCTGTAGAGGTGGCGCCGGCGGCGGCACCGGCAGCAACACCGGCGCTGGTGATGACGCCGGCGTTTGCACCGGCCCCTCCTGGTGCAGATGGCGCTACTATCATAGTGCCATTCAGGAAGAAGACAGGCAAGGAGGTGTGTGTGTGTGTGTGTGTGTGTATACTGCTACCCTCTTGGTGCCGCCAAAGAAAAGTTTGGCAGAAATTTGCCTGGTCCACTTTGGGCCCAGATTTCTGTCGTGAGCCCTAAGCTTCATAGGAGTCACCGGTCTTGAGCTCTGGATGCCTGCCAGGTCTCCTTTGACCTGCATCAATCCTCTAAAGGCTGGAAGACCTTGCTGTCACCCTTGAGTAGGGAGGACGGCGCTTGGACTCCCTCTTCCTTGCCCTCTTCCTCCTCAAGGTCATTTTCCTCTCTTCTGCCACCTCCACCCTCAGTGTACGGCCTAGTGGAGGGTGTCCAATGCCCCTAGATGCTTGCACGACCTGCGTTTGTCGCAGCTGCATGGCTCTAAGCTTGCAAGTAACCCGGCCGCCCACGGTTTTTTTCCGACACCGACATGATTTGCCACTATTTGACGTCGAACTTGGCTCTGATACCAGGAGCTACACAAGACATATCCATCGTAGCTTATTTGGCATTTTCTGGTGGAGTAACGGCTATGCTAGTTTCGGGTTTGGTATTCATGGGGGGTCCACACAAGCAAAAACAATGTATAAGTGTCCAGGAGGGTGGCGAAGGACAAACATATGTCAGTAATGAGGAAGCTGGAAATTGACCCAACTGCTGAGTGATGTAAGAGGGGGAGGCCATGCCAGCAGGGTGGAGGTGACCACTCGTGCGAGACGGAGGAGTCGCGAGCCGTCACGGTGCGTCGCCTCCACTCTCTGCTCCAGCATGCCCTATGCACTCACAGCCATCCACAAGAAGAGATATGCATAGTGAGAGATTAACATCTTGCTCCTGCACCTCTTTACACTTCGTGGATTCCCACCACAGTCGGTATGGGTGCAGCTTGGAGAGGCGATGCAGCGTACCCTGGTCCATTACTTGTCCGCGCCGGCTGTAAGTCACATTCTTTGCTCCTCCCAGCAGGTTGTGTCCACAGGCATGGCATGAGCCAGTGTTGCCGTGCGCCTCCTTTCGGGAATTGGTTTGCTGACCACGCTCTTGCTCCTGTCCTGCATCTTCTGCGGAGTCCTCTACCTGCTGTTCCTGTTCCCTTGGCTGCTGCTACTGTGTGGCTTCTTCTCTCTCCTTCTGCATCTCTGCGACATCTCTTCCCTCTTCCTCTATGAATATCTCTTGCACCACTTCTGGTGCTTCAGCTATTTTTTGTTCATCCACAAGGATCTTCACCATCCTTAGCTCAATGATCACCATGGGGATCTATCCCTGTGGATCCTTGTTGGACGGTAACTTGTTCTCCAGCCCATGGTAATATGCGCACCATGACTTAGGCAACATGAAAATTTCCATGCAAGGATACAAGTTCTCGCTTCTATCTTTCTTTCCTTCCAGCCACAGATGTCCCGCATACTCTCTGTAGACAATAGTACATCCACCAAAAGGTTGTTGTCCCGCTTGTCCCATGGGAAGTTACGACGCATGACGAAGTCATGCACACAGATGCGGTTCCTAAGGATGCCCTCGTTCTTCTTATCATAGGTGCGGTGGGTTGTCACCAAAGCACGCAAGCAGACTTCTTGCTTGATCCCCTCGTTTTGGTGCTCTCGCTCCGTTATCTACTTATGTATTACCCTGTTATGCCTGTCATTTCTCCACTCCTCTTTTTCTACGTCTTTCACTCTTTGCACCGCGACTTCTCCTTTGTCCACCTAATCCGCAGGCAGATCCCACTCGTGTAGTGTGACTCGCTGCTGCATCATGTGCAAGACACTCTACGGTGCCTGGCAGAACATCTGCAAGTGTGAGGAGAAGGCGGTGGCTGCGACGGGGGTGGTGTTGATGTAGTATGTAGCCTGTTTCAACACTTCCACCCAAGTTTCCTCCCCAACAGCTTCTACTGCTTGTACCAGCACCTTGTGCATCTGCTCCACCAGTCGCTGTGATTCCGGCGGGCACCTTCCAGAGTGCACATGATGGACGGCCCAGCGTTGAAGCTCCACACGAAACTATCCCAGGAACTCTGTCCCATTATCACTGTGGATGATGCTGCAGCAACCAAACTTGTAGAAGATCTCTTCCGGGTTAGAATGTGTATCTTTCACCGCCGTCTTGCCAAGCTGGGAGCGGACGAGGAGAAATTTTGTAAAGTAATCCACTGTTGCGACCCAGTGCATGTTCTTATACCATGGTTCCCGCGGTCCATGGTAATCAATATAGATCCGCTCCATGTGATTTCTGTAGCCGACAGATATGTTAGGGTGGATGTCCCGCAGTCCCAGCTTTTTCAGAGCACAGCAGGTGAAACACTCTTGTGTCACCTCGTTTACCATGCCTTCAAGGTCAAAGATATGTACCTGGGTGTGGAGTTGGCGAGTCACTTATCCGTCCCCAAGTGATTGTGATTGTGGTAAGTTTGTACCACCAGCTTCTGGATTTCCACGAGTGGCACCCATACTCCATGTTTGTCTTCTTGCACAGGCACCATTCTTCCCATACATGTTTCATCACTGCATGTGCAAGTGTAGCAGGCTTGCATCAAGCGTAGTGGATGCTTTGTTGTCAATGAATGGCACGGTAGAGGTCTATCGCATATTGCAGCACCTCTTGATACTGCTTTAGGGGCTCATTCAATCACTGTAACATTTGTGCCACCGCCGAGACTCGCCATTCATGCCTTTCGCATGGGCCACCCTTTGTCTCAGTGAAATCCATATCAACCTTGTCCCTCATCCGGCATGTTCCTCCTGTCCCGACACATAGGTTGGATCTCGCTTCTGCCCTTTCCTTCTTTTTCCTTTCGGCGTAGCTCCTTCTGTTGTTGCCGCTGCTGCTGTTGCTGCTTCTTGCCTGCGTCGTGCCTCCACCTCCTCCTCCCTCTTCTGCTGGATCTGCACTTGTTCAATGATGAGGATATTCACATTATTGTACGTATTCTGAGGTGGCTAGTCCCTGTCAATTGGTCCTCGAAAGATGTCAGATAGGCCCAGGTCATATAGCTCCCATGTGGAGGGGTTCCATTCATCAATGTTCCTCCGCTACGGCGGGAGGGGTTGCTTCTGCTTCCCCACGGGCTGCCTCAATCAAAGCTGCCTCAGGGCGATCTCTTTTTCTCTGTGGCTGTCACCTTTTTCTTCCTCTGCTTCCGTCAGCTCAGAGACGACCACAAGCTCCTTCTTCTTTCACCCTTTTACTTTCTGCTTCCTTGCTGCCGGTGGCACCACTCGTCGACCTCCCACCACTTCCTTGGTTACGGCCAGGAACCCGCGCGGTAGTTGTGGTGCAGACATGGGCCTGCTGGTTGCAGGCCCTGCATCCTGTCCTTGCGCCTGGGGTACGGAGGCGCATGCAAGCGGGATTCCACTGATGAGCGGCCGCATCTCACTCAGTCCCTTGTCCAGAGCTGCCTTCACCCTAGCATCAACCATCCGCGCCATTTCCTCTTGACAATCTGCAGTAACATGCAGCTTCTTCTTGGCCTATTCTTTGGTCTGTAGTTGCATACCGTGCCATCTCCTCTTCGCAGGTGGCCACCACCTCTCTCCATGGCTCCCGATGTTCCTTGGAAAGGTAATGGGTAACATTGTTGCTTCTACATGGATCTTGTCACCTCCACTTCTTCATGACCAAGTTCAGGTTATACCCCCAGTGCCACTGTAGAGGATTGGAGTGTGGGGTTGTGGAAAAGCCATTGGGTCTGCTATAGTCTGGGTACAGATGCAGAAGGGATGCTCGGGTAATTTCCATTAACAGGAGGCAGTAGCGGCGGACGGGCGTGTCTCTTGCATCAACCTGTACTTCTCGCCACCATAGCCGTCTACTTCGACTTTGACCTCCTTCACGGGGTTGTCTAATACTGTAATCATGTTAGCCGTAACATCTTGCAGCGGGCTACCCGTCATGGAGAAGGCATGTGCATGCATCTTCCTTCTTAGCACCAGAATTCTCTGAGATCCGAGCATCCGCAGGCCTCTTGCTTCCGCGGAATATGCATTAATTCTCTTAGTCATGTGGCGTAGGTGCTGCAGCCACCCATCCTTCATCAGGTTGAACTGGGCCAGTGACTCTCCTTACAGCTCACTGTGGAGGAGAAGGATGGGGCCTGGACCATCCACTACTACTGCTTCTCTCCCTCTTCTCCCATCCAGCACTCTTGCCAGAGCTGAGAACTCTTGTCATTGTGCGGCAGGTCTCCCTGTACATTCATTGTGCTGACTCCCTCCACCCCCGACAGGCGTCCCTACAACTTCTCTCTAGATGGACTGGTGTGTCCTGCTCGTACCGCTGATGTTGTCCTTGCACGAACGACAGAAAGCGTGTGACGTGTGTGCTCCAGCGACTTCTTTGGTCCCACAGAACGCGTTTTTGGCTGATGTGCTGTTGGTGCAGGTCTGGCAGCGACTGCCAGGGTGTTAGATCCTGCGGGCGGTGGGATGTCGTGCATAACAACCCTCCTAGTGAGTGCGGTCTCCGCCCATTTGTGACCCCGAGAGTATGGACCACGGCCGCGGCCAGCAGCAGCAGTTGCTACAACATCTTGACATACGTATTGGTGCCCAATCATGGCAATGTGCACAAGTAGTAAGAAGGCAGATGATAAAGCGAGAAAACTTTGTGTTGATGTGAACAATCTTTCAGGAAAACAAACGACTCTGACAAGGTCCTCTCCAGCACCACTCGGATAATCCGAGCTCTCTGTATGGGTTCAAATCTTTTGAATCCTCTTCAGTAAAGCGGTTGGTTGGTCACGACCGTTGCACCAAAGTCGAGCTGCCCCTAATAAGGCGATCACGTCGCTATGCGTACGGCTAGCGGAAAGAAGCCGTTAATAGCTATCTTTGTCCTGTTCTGTTGTATATGTGGAGGATATAAATACCCTCCATGAGTTAACGAGAACAGCTCTTCGCATCTTGTTCCCCTTTGGTTCCACGGCTTTGCCGTCGTGTCTTTGCTCTGCTCGCACCTCGTCCACCCTTTCTTCGTCAACCATTCTCATCCTGCAGCCCTTCGCTCTGTCACTCTGCGCTCAAGCATCTGCAGACCCATCACTCACTTCGCTCTTGGTCTCTCTCTCTCTCTCTCTCTCTCTCTCTCTCTCTCTCTCTCTCTCTCTCTCTCACTCCCCAACTTCTGTCCACCTCGTACCTTGGCCCTCCTCAAGCTCTGGGACTAACTTCTCGGAACCGCTTATGCCTTTCTGCTTCCGTCATCGTACTGACGCAGTCATGCAAGTTTGGTTGCTTCTGCTTGCTTTTTCTATTGCCATTCTCATCCTTGCATTCTTCTGACATGGTATCAGAGCATCAGGCAACATCACCTGGTTCCCCGTGACCCAGTCATCGCTCTGCCGCCGCCATCACCTTACCTCTCTGATCTGCATTCCTCCGCCACCGCCACCGCCACTTCGCGTCTCTCCACTTCGCCAGCAGCTGACATCAGCAGAACCGCTTGAAGTGATCATCACACCGAAGAAACGTCTCGTCATCTTGAGAAGGTCCTGCGCCCATCTCGCGCCCGCGGCCGACAATTGGTGACTCGTCGTCAGCAACAACCGCAAGCAGCTCTCGAGCTGCCATCTGCTGTCATCTTCCTTGAAGCTTCCTGTCGCTCGTAACCTACCGCGTCTCATCATCCCAGCTCCCGCAAGTACTTTCGCCTTCTTCATCGTCTTCCTCAGCATCATCTGCCCCATCCGCCTCGTCCACCTTAGTTCTCTCGCGTTCATCACCTCGAGCCGACCTTTCGCGCCGCCCTTGCTCGTTGTCAGCCAGCAGTCTGCCTTCCACCACCAGGATATCGGACATCACCATTCTTCCTTCCCGTTGGTCTTGGGCCAACTGGGGAACAAGCCGTCACTCTCCTGATCCACGGACTGGCACCACTGCCTACCTCATGACTTGCCCTGCTGCAGCCAATTTTCCCCTTGCCATCAGAATATCGGATACCACCAGTCTTCCTGCCCATCGGTCTTGGACCAACTGGGGAACAAGCCGTCACTCTCCTGGCACTAGAGAAACTGGTTGCCCCGCCCGCGCCCACTGCCACCTCCCCCATCGCTTCATCCTCTGCCTCCTTTACCGCTCCAGCATCCTCCTCCTGCCATCGCTTCTCCACCACTCTCGTTTTGGCATTATCACCCTCTCCTTCGCCATCAGTCTCTGCACATTCTTCTCATCTTCTGCTCACATTTATCATTTCCTTCAGTCGATCTTCCGCATCAGCCTCATCTCAACGTCCTCCGCCTCTTTCGCATTGCCTCCAATCAAGCCTTCGTTCCATCATTGTCAGCATTATCCTACAGCACACATGGTTCTGCCCCTGCGCCCACTCATTCATGAATCACTCCTCCGACATCAATTGTTCTTCTTTCCTCCACATTGCTTTCCGCTTGGCAAAAGGATCCGCCCGGTCGCATCGCCTGTTTCACGACGACCTACGCCCACGCCGAACCTTCTGCAGCGCACGAGGATCTACCCCTGCGTCCACTTTGTCATCATCAGTTTCCGCCTCCTCATCCGTAATTTTCAGCATCTGCTGCCAGCTCAAGGATCTGCACGAGCTAGGTGCCTGCTTCGCAGCAGCCTGCACCCACGCCAGCAACAGATTTCTCACAGCGCGTCAGCAACTGCCTTCCCCTTGTCGCATTCTACTCCTCTTTTTTGCAGCGCACGTGGTCCCACCCCTGCGCCCACTCCACCGTCCATCATTCCTCCCTCATCATCCGCTTTCATTGTCTGCTTGGTACAAGGATCCGCCCGGTTGTATCGCTTGTACCGCGACGACCTGCGCCCACACTGAAACTTCCTCAGCGCACGTGGTTTCACCCTGCACTCATCCCCACATCAACTGGTCATCCAATCCTGCATCATTCTTCAGCGTGTGGATCCGTCCCGTTGCATCGACTGCTTCGTGACTACCTGCACCCACTCTGAACCTCCCGTATTGCACGCTGCTTGTCTCTGCGCCTACTCAGCCACCACCTCATTCTCCTCCTTCGTGTCCTTCTCCATCCAGCACACAAAACCTGCTCAAGTTGCACTCTTTGTTAATACCTGCACCTCTGCACCAGCGACTACCTCCAGAGCCCCCAATCATTCTTCCACTCCACTACATCCACTCACACCAACAACAGGGAAAGACCTGTTGGGGTGAAGTTGACAGAACCACCTACAAACTGCCACACACTCTCAAAAGCATCAACATGGCAGTCCACGCCTTCGACTGGAAGTACATCCCAGAGCTCGATCAGTTCGGAGAAAACATCCACGACTGGTATGGCGGCATACAAATCAAGACAAAGCAGTCATTCCTTCACGGGTATCAACTCTTCCTCTTTCTAGAAGGAGTTTATGACAATCCCGGGTGTCCTTCAAGGGCCTATACAACAACCCTTCAAGACATCAAGAAATGCCTCCGCCGTACCACCCATCCTGTCTACCACAGAATCATCAATCAAGTATCACCGGTTGCAGCCATGTGGCACACTTTGGTGGCAACAGCATGAAATCCAAACCTCTGCAACGAGATCGTCAGATCCCTCCATCGAGTGGAAACTCCTCCCATGAGACAACACCACCTAGACACTATTGCTCTCTAAAGCAATCAGGATCCTGCACATTGTCGGACTCAGGGGGGTTGTCAGGAAAAGAAATGACTCCGTCAAGGTCCTCTCCAGCACCCCTCGGATAATCCGAGCTCTCCGTATGGGTTCAGATCTTTCAAACCCTCTTCAGTAAAGCGGTCGGTTGTCACGACCGTTGCACCAGAGTTGAGCCGCCCCTAATAAGGCGATCACGTTGCTACGCGTACGGCTAGCGGAAAGAAGCCGTTAACAACTATCTTTGTCCTGTTCTGTTGTATATACGGTGGATGTTTATTCCCTCCATGAGTTAACCAGAACAGTTCTTTGCATCCTGTTTCCCTTTGGTTCCGCGGCTTCGCCGCTGTGTCTTCGCTCTGCTTGCACCTCGCCCACCCTTTCTTTGTCAACCATTCTCGTCGTGCAGCCCTTCGCTCTGTCACTCTTCGCTCAAGCATCTACTGACCTATCACTCACTTCACTCTTGGTCTCTCTCTCTCTCTCTCTCACCAACTTCTCTCTACCTCGTACCTCGGTCCTCCTCAAGCTCTGCGACTAACTTCTCGGAATCGCTTATGCCTTTCTGCTTCCGTCATCGTACTGACACAGTCATGCAATTTCGGTTGCTTCTGCTTGCTTCTGCCATTGCCGTTCTTACCCTTGCATTCTTCTGACAAAATCTAGTGAATGAAATGAGACTGAGAATACCCTCTCCGATTAAAATACTGGCTTATTAGGGTGCGAGCCAGTTCACAGCAAAGAGAATGTCACATTTCCGTGCCGTGCCACCTAGACAGTACATGTGACATGGACATTGACGACTTGGATAAGGAGAATATTGATTTGTCAGAATGTGAGGGAGAAGCATACCGGACTCCGACGGATCACATGGTAGGCCAAGGATGTGCACGATGAGCATGGCGATTGTGGCATAGACCGCGCCAATGTCGATGATGGCCGCAAAATTCCGGCCACAGATTGATGCATGGCACCATGCCACTATTCGTGCAATGTGTGGTTTGTGTGGTGTTCACAGGGGTTGTGGCATCTAGCGGAGTACATGATCCTGTAGAGCCATGTCTGTGTCTGCATGTAGGTTGGTGATGTAGAGGTGGAGGTGACGGCGCATGCACTACTCCATCCGGTGGAGGATTGAGTAGCGCATGTGAGTCGAAGGTCGACGCGTGACAGGTCGATATTGACGGCTGCAAACTGGTGGAAACCATTGTCAGAAGAATGGAGTGAGTGGCAGAGATGACAGCAGAAGTAGAAAGAAGCAGAGCAATCTGACAGACACCAAGATGCTGACGGAGGAAAATGGCGAGGCAAAGAGTTAGTTGTGAAAGTAGTACAGAGGATTCTTTGGTAGGCGTAGTCGAATGAGGTGGGACTGTGAGATAGACAGCTAGTTAGAGTGAGAGAATGTTGGAGCGAGACTTGTACACTTGGTGTTATGAGGAGTGAGATGAAGAGAGCTGAGCAAAGGAGCAAAAGTGATGGAGAAAAGATGTACAAGACTGAGATCTAAGAGTAGATGGCGATGAAGAGTAAGCGAAGGAGCGAGCACAGGGAAGACACGGTGGCAAAGGCGTGGAACCAAAGGCGAACAGGATGAATAGAACTGCTCTGGGTTAAACTTTGGAGGGAATCAACATCCTCCTTATATTCAACAGAACAAGGCATAAAACCAGGGGCAACGGCTTCTTCGCTAGCCAGACGCGAGTGACTCATCGTCACTTAGGTGGTCGGTGACGGTTCTTAGAGGACCGTTGGACTGTCTATTTAATCTCTCAAGTGAGAGACGTTCTGGACCCTCCTTTGGTTTATCCAAGGTCCCTTTTGGGACAAGAATCGAGGGCAGAGATCAAACATTTCTGACACCCTCCCTGAATCTGACTCGATTCTTGTAACGTTGGATTCCTCTTAGGGCCTGCCAGGGCTCTTGATGTTTGTGATTATGGTCCCTGTGAAGTGTCCTTGTAGCAGTCACAAATCAACCAAATCCGAGAAGATACCACAACTCTGGAGTGTTATAGCCTTGGTGGTTCATGGAATGCTGGAGGAACAGGGCAGCGGCATGCATGGAACAGGCCCTTCCATATTTCGCTGAAGGTGCATTTGTGTTTGCGGATAAGAGGATGAAAGTTGGAGGTAGTAATGCTGAGTAGTGTATCCCTGATTTCTTTCTCCACAATAGGTACCAGCGTGGAGTGGTAGTTTGTAGAGAAGCGTCCTCCTCCTTTGTAGAGCGGGTAGTGTTGAAGGGTGTAGGAGATTGGGACGCCTTTGATGTAGCAGAGGTGGAAGAGGTTGCAAAAATCTTGAGACCACTACAGAACGTTAGTGGCTCCACTTGCTGTGAGTGATAGTTTCTCACATTGTATGAGAAAGTACCGAGGGAAGGAGGAGAATTTGATCGGCTCGTAGATGCAGGTAGTGGTGTCAATAAGGGGTCGATCTGCTGGGAGAGGGGGTTTTTTGGCAATGAGAGCCATTTTATCCAAGGCTGGATGCAATGTCTTCCACGACCAGTGTGGATGTGATGGCTTTGCCTCTTCGAAGGAGGCGGAGAGTCGTGCGTGAGAGGGTGAGATGATGACGAGGGCTCATGATTGAGGAAGCGGAGAACTGGACACAGGGATGAAACCGCATGTACTGCTTATTGCGGGATAGAGTGCGGCAAGGGGAAGGTGAATACCAATGCGCCGCGAGAAATCTGCTGCCAATGTGGGTGCAGGCTGCTGCAAAGCAGACAGCTAGCTCGTGCAGGTTCTTGTGCTGGCCACATATGCTGTTGATGATGTTGAAAGACAGAGACGGATGAGAGCAACAAAGTTTGGACACTGGGACGAGCTGCGTGCGTTGCGGAAGTTTCAGCGTGGACGCAGGTTGTTACAAAATTGGTGATGCGACTGGGTGGATCCTTTTGCCGAGTGGAGGATGATGATGACGATGATTTGATGATGGATTTGGACACAGGGACAGAATCACGTGTGCTGCTGGATAGAGGAATAGGATGTGGCAAAGGGAAGGCAAATGCTGATACGCCACGAGAAATCTGCTGCCGGCGTGGGTGCAGACCGCTGCAAGATTGGTAGCTGGTTCGCGCAGATCCTTGTGCTGGCCACAGATGCTGAAGATGACGAAGGATGATTTGCTGATGATGAAGTGTGGACGCAGGGGTGAGCCACGTGTACTGCGGAAGGATCGACATGGGCGCAAGTCGTCAGGAGAAAGGCGATGCGACCGGGCGAATCCTTGTGCCGAGAAGAATGCAAAAGAAAAGAAACTGGTGATGGCACACGACAGATGATTGCTGACGGAATGGGTGCAGGGACAAAACCATGTGCACTGCGGAGGATGGTAAGGAGGATCATGAGGATGACGAGGGACAAATAAAACCAGATGCAGGAGCTGATGCAGGCAGCTGAGGAGACGATGAGACAATAATTACGGTGGTGGACGATGTAGTACAGTGCTGATGAAGAGAAGCACAGGGACAGGCGATGTGGAGAGAAATAAGATGAGATTGATGGAGCAGCAACGACAGAGGAGAGATGGAGGGGATGTGAAGTGAGCGGCAGTAGACGCAAACGAGACAACCTGCTGCTCGGATGTTAGGCGACTGATGGCTTGTGCACCAGCTGACCCGAGACCGATAGATAAGGAGACTGGCCATATCCGATGTCCTGACAGGGAGAGGAAGTCGGCTGCAACAGGAGAGGTTTGAGATTAGCAGAGACGTTCACGGATGTCAGGAGAGTGACAGTTTTTTCCCTAGTCGGCTCGAGACATGAGCAAGGAGACTGGTGGTGTTCGATGTCTTGACTGCAAACGGAGCTCTCCTGCTGATGAGGGTGAGGGAGAGCGATGCAAGAAGGCAGCTTGGAAGATATTGCAGAAGGAAATGGAAGATTCTAATGTAGAGGATTGTAGCAAAGGTGGCAGTTGGAAGAGGACAGAATGATGAAAGCGCGTTGAAAATACAGGATTGTGGGCAGTAGGAAGCTTCAAAGAAGTTTGTTGCAGGAAGGTGACTCAAGAATTTCTGGCAGTTGTTGGTAGTTAGGAAGTCGTTACACGTTGCCACGGACATGGACTTGGACGCAGGGCTTGGTCACGACATTCAAGAGGTCACCAAAGCTTGAGAAGCAGTTGAGTTGGCACTGCTGATGTCAGCTGCTAATGAAGCGGAGGGCTGTGACGTTGCGGAGAGCGAGGAAGCAAGGACGGGATTAGGGTAAACCAGAAAGTATTGCCTGGTTCTCTGATACCATGTCAGAAGAATGAAATGAGTGGTAGAGGCGATGTCAGAAGTAGAGAGAAGCGGAGTGATCCGACAGACACCAAGATGCTGATGGAGGCAAATGGTGAGGAAAAGAGCTAGTTGCGAAAGCAGTAACAAGGAGTCTTTGGTAGGCGTAGTCGAATGAGGTAGGGCTGTCAGATAGACAAGTAGTTAGAGTGAGAGAATGCTGGAGCGAGACTTATGCAATTGGTGTTGCGAGGAGTGAGATGAGAAGAGTTGAGCAAAGGAGCAAAAGTGACGGAGTAAAGATGTACAAGACTGAGAGCTAAGAGTGGATGGCGATGAAGAGTAAGTGAAGGAGCAAGCAGAGTGAAGAAACGGCAGTGAATTCGTGGAACCAAAGGCAAACAGGATGAATAGAACTGTTCTGAGTTGAACTTTGGAGGGAATGAACATCCTCCATATATACAACAGAACAGGGCCAAAAATGTGGGACAACGGCTTCTTGGCTAGCCGGACGCGAGCGACTCATCGTCACTTAGGTGGTCGGTGACGGTTCGTAGAGGACCATTGGACCGTTAGTTTAATCTCTTGAGCGAGAGATGTTCTGGACCCCCCTTTGGTATATCTGAGGCCCCATTTGGGACAATAATCGAGGTCAGAGATCAAATATTTCTGACAACTATGTCCGCCGCGCCAAGATGGAGGATGAGGTATTCGACCAGGGGTATCGGGAGAAGAGGGTCCTGGATGAGGACGGAGGTACACTTTTCAGTAGAGGAAAAGGACACAGGGAGGTCCGGGTGCGATTCGGAGGATAGAGGTGGACGCTGTCAGCCGTGGGGTGGCACTGTGACCTCTCATCTGGGAGGAGTGTCGGGGTTGAACTGTAGGCGTGCCCACACGTCGCGTGCTGTGAGGGAATCAAACCCATGGGTGGAACGTTGGATCATGCAGCAGACGCCCAATAGTTCTGCGGCCAATGGAGGAGGGGTTGATGCAGGCAGTCCGCAAGGAGCAAGGCTGGCGGAGTCGATGGGCCCTTGTGCTGATGGGGAAACAGGAGCACGTTTATCCATGACAACATGGAGAAGTCAAGAGGGGAGCTGCTCTTTGTCGGGAGTGAAGTCACTTGTAACCTCCTCCCATGCACACTCCACATCCGCCAGTTGAGCCTTAGAAGGCGCCGAAGCCAAAGGATTAGTGGATGTTGTGGGATCGGGCCATCCTTCGTGCGGAAGGCAACTTAATGCATCTTTATGGTGACTGGCCAACGCTAGATAGTTCTGGATGTGGAGGGTGTAGCATTGGAGGAGGAGAGCCCATTTTGTGAGGATGCTTTTATGGTTCAGCATTGTGAGTAGTAACTGCAGGACCTGATGGTGAAGGGCTTGCCATTTTTTATGTAGTCACCGAAGTGTCCCAGCATCCAGAGTACAATAAGACATTCATCTTTTACAGGTGGATAGTTGCTCTTTGCATCGTGGAGAGTCCAACTAGCATCTGCAGTCACTCACAGGATCTTTTGCTCTGTTTTTTTGGATAAGATGGTGCCAAGTCCCTCGCACAACCAATCCGTTGTGATGACAAAAGGAAGGTTGAAATCGGGGAATTCCAGTATTGGTGATGTGATCAGGTGAAGCTTGATCTCCTCCCATGCTTGTTGCCACGTAGCCGTCTAGAGGAATTCCATGTCTTGGTGGACAGACAATTTGTACAGGATCACGGATAAAACAGTAGTAGAAGGAGAAAAAGCAATGGAAGATCTTGACTTGTCCTGCGGAAGTGGGTCGTTTCCAGTCTCTAATTACAGAAGTATTCTCCGGAGCGATTGTGATTCCTTTGGCACTCATCATGAACCCAAGGAACTCCATCTGTACTGCGCTGATGATACACTTAGATGTTTTCAGCTTCAGGTTGGTATGTCGTAGTACCACAAAGGCGCCATCAGCGGCATTAGATAAGCATCATCTTCCATGATGCGGTTAAGGTTGCGCAAGTCAACAAAAAACCGCTTGGTACCATCTGGCTCTTCCACAATGACCAGATTGGCTCTCTCATAGGTTTCTATTTGGGATGATTACTCCTTGCTGTTTCAGCTCCTTGAGGCCGTCCACAATGATCTGCTGCTGATTAGGGAGGATGCGGTCGACCTTTTGTTTCATGGGTTGGAATTTGCCCGTGTTGACGATATGGTACGCGTCAAACGTGCCAATCTACAATGTCACACCCGTGAACACTTCTGGATGTTGACTGACATTGCTCCGGTGTCAAACGCTCGTGGAACATGTGCTCAAAGGGAGGTGGCAGAGCCGGCTCTACAGGAAGTCTTGGGGGAAACAGATTCTCCTCATCTTTGTCGTAGTCATTGTCCATGCTAGATTATCCCTGCTGCTAATAACCCAAAATTGTTGCACAAATTTCCACCTCCGTGGTGGATTGCTCCAGTTTTTCTTCCACCAGGTACTTGTTCCATTCCGCGAAAGCCTCCAGACCTTCATCAGCAACGCCCTCTCCAGCTTGCAGAAGTTCACCTAGCCATCAAGCTCTGGCATAGGATAAAAGCACCGTCCCCACAAAGGATTCGGGTTGTTGACGCAGAAGAGGTGAAAATACAGGATGTCAGACCTGGTTATCTTCTCGCTACGCTTCCAGGTGAGAGATGCTTGTGGTGGTTTTCCACGGAGCCATGGTAATGAGGGCATACTTCTTGTCACCTTCCACCGAAGCAAGCTGCATCACTCCCAGGCTAAACATGAGACTGGCGTGACGAGGGACAAGGTAATCCATGCTGATGAGCATATCATAAGTACGTACGCAAGTGACTTGGATTGTGAGGGGTTCATGCAGGTTCCCAATCTTCATTGGGAGGTCCCGTACTTTTCCCTCCACCGCATCAAAACCACCCGATGTGTTGCTGAAGATGTTGCATGCAGGCAGTACTTGGTCTATCCATCCCACCGTAGTGAAGGGGCAGGGGGCAATGATTGTGTGTTTTACTCCTGTGTCAATGATGGCCAAGAACTTCAGGATAGGATCCAGACGGTGCAGCACACCACCTTGTAGTAGGTATCATCTCTCTGCGGTGGTTCCAGGGCTTGTGGAGTCCACCACCAGCTAAAGGAGGACCTCCACAGGGTTGCTGGGGATGTTGGAGAAGGAAGGAAGTAGCATGGACTGGGACGCGGATGCTACTGTCGCTGCTCGGTCTGTGGGAGCGTCTGCGGGCATCAATGGCGGTGGCATTTGTGCTCATTCCTGTGTGGTGGCTGCTGATGCTGTCTCACAAGCAGCACGAGGGCACTTTGAACGCGCATCAATCGCCTCCTGGAGGATTACATCGTGCCTCTCTGCATGCTGTCGAAGGCCACGTTATATGTCCATAGCCTCACAAAGGGTCCATCCTTCAAGTCCAGTTGCGTGTGCAGCATTAACTTGTTGTTGTTCCTACTCCATTGGTTCCTGTTTTGCCGTCATCATCCTCCATCACCATTTCAAAGCACACATTCCGCGCCCCTACTCCGTCCGTCCCTGGTGCCGCTTGGTTGGACAGAGGAGTGGATATGAAGGGTCCTTGGGTGGCTGGCGCCACTGCTGCTGCTTCCATATGTGGTATATGCCCCAAGTGGGATTGTTGGTTTGGCCGTTGGTTACCATTCAATTGCTGGTTTTTCTCAACATCATAGTGGCGCCACCCCTGTTCCCCTGGGTGCTGAACTGGGGGGGCTTGGACCTTACAGTGCCATGGGCAATGTGTTTGGAGGTATTGAAAGCTGCCATGTGTAGCAGGATTTTGCCCGTTGCTGATCAGTGTGTGCCTCACCTCCTCCGGTGGCCGCTGTCATCGTTGGCGGTCTCTGCTGCTCTGTGATTCGGAGTTTCTCGTATGTGTCAGTCGCGTTGGCTGCAGCCTCCTGCTGACCGCAATACTTCCGCACATTCATGTGTGTACTGATCTCATCGAGGAGTGCGTAGATGAGATTTTGCAAGAGCACCCAGAGCAACAGCGAATTGTTGACCAAGGTAAGAACTTGTTAACGTAGCGTTGGATGTCATCACCTTGTTGCATTACTTCTTCCTGCATCTTGGATGTTACTTCTTCCTTGGTGAGATTTCTGAACTGCATGATGAGGGGATTGCCAAAGACTTTGTAGGTGGCAGTCAGCTTCCGTAAATTGTACCAATCCACGGTGGCTCCCTGTAGGTGTATTTCTGCCGTTGCTTGGAGGTGGTCAACAGAGATGCGCCCAATGGCGGCTTGCAAAGCAATCAGGCGTAGCCACTACCAAGGGTCATCTTCGCGTGCCCGTGTCAAGGTGTCTATCCACAAAAGATGAGCCAAGTCCACGCAGAAGAACTAGCAAAGGAGAACCATGCTACGGTTGGTTGCATTGGCGATGATCAGGGTCTGAGCTGGGACACTAGGGCCGGAAGGGAAATTGGCAGTTGAGATGACTGTTGGGGCCACGTGGATAGCAGTTACTATGGCTGCTGGCTGACTGAGTCTGTGCACTTGGCCAATGTTCCCTGGCTGCGTATGATAGGACTAGTATCCAGCTGGGGGTGTTCCCGCGGAAGTCTGCACTGTGGTAGAACAGACTTTGCATGGACGGTGCAAAACCTTGCTTTCCGTACTCTAGTATTGACTGGAGTAGGACTGCTCCTTGGAGTGATATAAGGGAGTCTGGCTCTGTTGGGTGTGCAGCATGGATAGAGTCCCACTCGGTGGTCCCTGTGGATGGCCCTAGAGAAGTACCCTTATAGGCACTGTGTCACGTGCAGTCTGCATCCCTTGTCCTGGATGCAGGGAGTGTTTTCTGTACGAGTGGAGTGTTGGAGTCTTCTGGCCAACCCGTAGGATGGAAGACCTGGGTCTAATGTAAGAATCTATGGTGAAGGTCCGGCTCTGACCCATCGGAGACGGAGTGACGCGGGTCTACTCAGATTCAAAAGGGCCTGAGTTGGCGGGTTAGCCTTACTCGTAGGCCACGGATGGGGTGGTGTAGTGGTCCCAATAACGGGGCCCACCTGTTGTTGCTGTGGGAGAGATATCCCACTTGGATGTGTCATAGAATATGGAGTCACTATCTGAGGGTGGACGTGGAGTGGGACAAGCTCGGCTGTTGTTGCTGCTATTTGCTGTGGTTTTGGAGACGCTGGTGGATCTGTTGTCCTGTCATGGGCATGGTCGTGGTTTTCTGCCATGGGGCGATGGGGTTTGGGTGCATCCCCAGTTGAAGGAGGATGTGCGATGGTCCTATCTGCTACTGATTTCCGCTCAACATCCCAATCTATACGGGGATCATCAGTGGATGGTGGCCCAGAGAAGGTGATGTAGAATCCCTAGCGACAAAAGACCCTAGAAGCGTTTTTCCTTGCTGGTAAGATCCATGCACTAGGATGACATAGTGTTGAAAAGAAAAGTCAAAAATCGGGGGAGGAGCTGTTCAAATAGTATGCACCTTGTCCACTACCTAGCTGGCTAGCTACACATACAGACAAGGCATGCACTGCTCTATGGAGTACGTCCCCTTGGTCTGTTATGAGATGGGCCACGAATGCACTGCCCATAATGGGTATGTCCCCTGTGGCTCATCATAGGAACCATACCTTTTTAGCATGGTTGAATAGGCACCGGAGTCTCAAACGAGAGGGCGCGGGTTCAAACCCCGTGACAGGAAGCTAGGACAGGAAGCTTCTAGGAAGCTTACTATATCCTGGCTTGAGGATGACACTTGGAGGTCTAAGGACGCGCCAAGTAGGACTGTAGGTTGAGGTTGGCTCCAGTGGAGCCACTACAAGCAGACGCTTTAGCAAAGCTCTGCAAGTATAAAAGCCTGTACCTTGCATGCATCCATTTACAGTTCTTGCCTTTAAGACTCCTCACAGAGTGTCCAACCAAAGGTAGACACTAAAGACCAACATGCGGACTTCGTGAGGTTGCAAACCAAAAGAACCTAAAGTGTGGATCCCTCGTTCAAGGGTGATATGTTATCTTGGTTGCAATACCAAGAGCGGTTGGCGGCCTCCCATGTCGGGACCCGTTTTGTAAACCATTGTTATCCGGCACATTGACAAAGGGTTATGGACCCACACTTCTGGTTCTAAGGCACGCTTCCAAGACCGACTAGTGCGTGGTCTTGCAGGGTGCACAGGTACAACAGGTACACGAAGATCGGACGGCTCAAATCTGCTCCATCGGCTCCATCGGCTTCTTCAGGTAGGGTGCACGCACGTGGCGGACTAGGGGACGAGGAACAGCTCTATCCATGTTGAACAAGACCCTCAAGCCCCAAGGGGATTAAGCTCTACCCCTTTTTGGAAGGTGGTATGACCCCGAGTCCGTTCTCTCACGATGGCACCATCGCCTTAGGCGATCATCGGCGGGAGGGGTATGCAACAGAACCAACTACACCTTTTGACAACGGTCGCAGTCAGCAGCCTCATCAGCCTCATCGGCCTCAACAAAGCAGAGTAGCAGCGAAGCAGAGAAGACGAGTAACCGCAGGAAATGACGGATCCGACTCATGCGCGCTTTGAGGCTGGTATGTCCAAATTCACGGGGACATGATTTCCTTTGTGGAAATGACAGTTTGAGATTGTCATGAACGTGTGTGGCTACCTCGACATCCTATAAGGGACCAAGACAGCACCCGCCGATGCGACGGTGATGACGCATGCGACTGACCTTGCGGCATGGACGATGAAGAACAACATGGCTCTCGCCATAGTTGTGACGTCCATCAACGAGACTCAACACTCTCACATCACAGGATGCACGTTGGCTGCCGAGGCCTACGCAAAGGTCTCACGCGTGCATCAATCGAATGCCCTAGCAAACCGGCTCTTCATCTTCCAACGGTTGATGTTGATGAGGGTGAGCGAAGGAGAATTGATACCCGCATTTTTGCAGTAATTTGACAACGTGCTGCAAGAGGCCTAGCTAATGGAATGGAAGCTCAACTCAGACATGCGTGCCATGATCCTTCTAATGGCGCTGTCAGAAAGCTGGGGGTCCTTGATCACCATATTTGGCGGTTGGAAGGAGGCGGATCTGACATATGAGGCTGTCTCCGAACACGTCCGCAACGAGTCCATGCGATACAGTGGCAGTGAGGCAAACATCTCAGCATATGCCTCTCACTTCAGTGGACAAGGTGCAAGATCTCGCTCCAGTCAAGGCAACAACGGAAGTGGTGGCCGTGGAGGGAAAGGTAACAGTGGCGGGAGGAGTTCCAAGAAGCCCGACAACTGTCACAACTGTGATAAGGCTGGACACTGGGCTAGGGACTGCCGTAGTCCCAAAAAAGAAGGCAGGAACAAAGGTGGGAAGGAGAAGAAGGAGCTCACCAACATGATGGCTAGGGGGCTGTCCATGAAGGGGACAGCGATCCTTAGGCCCGGGGCATTCGCCCTTGACTCGGGCACCAACTACCACTCATCAAAAGAGGGGTGGATTTGTCTCCATGGCTGAATCTGTCATGCGCATCAAGTGTGTAAATGGCGGCGTCGTCCAAGCCATGGGCGAAGGGGACAAGGTGATCACGTTCAATGTGAACGGTGCGGAGAAGGCGGTCAACCTTCAAAAGGTGGTGTACATGTCCTCCTTTGCAGCCAACTTGCTGTCCGTTTCACAAATCACCAACAACAACATGACAGTGGTGTTCACCAACAAGGAAGCCGTGGCCCTAAAAAACGAGGACATCCAGATTTTGTACACCAAAGACAACCTCATGCTTCAAGTTCCAAGAGTCAACGGCCTCTACGTAATTCAAACAAAACTCACTGAGGCGTTGGATGAGGGACTTGCATGTGCCACGAAGACAGTGGCACCAGAGCCAAAGGATGCACCACTGGCGACCATTGCGGCCGTCACATCAACCAAAGACATTGATGCTGAGCTGTGGCACCAAAAATTTGGCCACATGGCCAACAGCACGATGTAGAAGATGTAGGAGCAAGATGCAGTCCGCGGAATGGAAGGGTGCACCATGAAGCATGGCGAAGGTTGTATATTGTGTGAACTATGCCTCCAAGCGAAGGCAAAGAAGAAGCCATTTGGGAGAGGAGGTCAACGACCAGAGCATGTCTTAGAACTGATACACAGTGACGTGTGTGGACCCTTCTGCACACCGTATAATGGAGGAAGAAAGTACTTCATGACCTTCATCGACGACCACAGCCACAATTTGTGGATCTATTGCCTCAAAACAAAGGGAGAGGTCAAGGAGAAGCTCCTCGAGTTTGTTGCCATGGTGGAGCGGCAAACGTCCAAGAAAGTGAAGACGCTCCGAAATGAAAATGGAGGTGAGTACGAGGCATGCAAGCCTTGGCTCAAGCATCATGGCATCCGCCATGAGCAAACCACCCCTTACAATCCCCAAAGCAACGGCGTTACCGAGAGGATGAACCAAACCCTACTCGGCATGGTGTGAAGCATGCTCTTCGACGCCAAGCTCCCACCTCGCTTTTTGGCTGAAGCAGCAACAACGGCTTGCTACCTCTTGAACCTCACACCAGTGACCGCCTTGTGGAAGCGTGGAAAGGAGGAGCACAAGCAGCTGAAGACCCCACAGGAAGCATGGTCGGGAAAGAAACCTAACGCATCTCATTTGAAGGTGTTTGGGTCACCTGCATGGGTGAAGATCCAGTCGGGAGAAAGTGGAGGCAAGCTAGATGCACGTTCCAGGAAGCGCGTCATGGTTGGGTACGACACATCACACAAAGCCTATCGGCTTTGGGACCAGGCAGCAGGCAAGCTCGTGAGGTGCCGCAACGTCGTGTTTGATGAACGCATCCTTGGAAAGGGAGAGCTGTTGGATCCGATCCTCGCTCCCAAAGCGGGAGAGTGGATAGTGTTGCTTGAGTCTAGAGACCAAGCACCTGACAACTGGCTCATTTTGCCAGCAGGTGGTGGAAATGTGAGAGTAGCTGCGGAGGATGACACATCATCAGACATGGCCGCAGACGCCAAAGCATCCGGAGCTTCCGAGTTTGACTTGGAGTCTGACGACTCTTCTGACGATGACGACGCCGACAAACCACCACCTGTGGAAGCACCAGCACCAAAGCAAGAAGCCGTACCAGCACCCCGGTGCAGTTTGCAACCAAAAAAAGCACCTTTGCGGTATGAGGATGATTGGACCGGCCATAACTGGTTGTGCATGGCTCAGGGAGAGCCATCCACAGTGGCGGAGGCGATGAATGGCCCATATGCGGCCAAATGGAAGGAGGCAGTGGACAGCGACCTTGCGTCCATTGCTGAGAACGGCAAGTGGGTGCTGGTGGATAGACCCGACAAGGCCCACATGGTGGGATCCAAGTGGTTCCTCCGAGTGAAGAAGAAGCAAGACAGCATCATCGACAAGTTCAAGGCAAGGGTAGTGGCTTCGGGGTTCTCTCAACGCTCGGGCTCCAAGTACGATGAGACGTTCGCGCCCGTAGTGACCTTTGCATCCATCCGCTCTCTCCTTGGCATTGCAGCCGCAAAGAACCTGGAGATACACCAGATGGACGTCAGGACAGCTTTTCTTTATAGGAAGCTTGACAAGGAAGTGCTGATGGAGGTACTCGAAGGAGTCGAAGCTCCCAAGGGCAAGGTGTGCAAGTTGGTGAAAGCGCTCTACGGGCTGAAACAGGCCCCAAGGATGTGGTACAAAGAGATGGACGGTTTCATGACCGGTCTTTCCTTCGCACATTGCCAGAATGACCCGAGCGTGTATGTGCGCGATGATGGGAGAGGGTTGATACTGGTTGCGCTGATGTGGATGATCTGATCATCTACTTGTCTTCAGTCAAGCTGCTGGATGAGCTGAAGTCTGACCTCAGCAAAAGGTTCAAGATGAAGGACATGGGTCCTCTCGAGTACTACCTTGGGATCGCCATCTAGTGCAACCGAGTAGCAGGCACCATCGAACTGAACCAAACCAAATACATCAGTGAGGTACTGAAGTGCTATCACATGGAAGACTGCAAACCTGTTAGCACCCAAATGACGACCGATACGAAGCTGAAGGCCTCCATGTCGCCAAGCAACAAAGCAGAACAAAGGGAGATGCAAGAGATCCCCTATCAGTCCGCCGTGGGTAACATCATATACGCCATGGTACGGACTCGTCCGGACATGTGCTATGCTGTGGGACAAGTGAGCAAATTCGTGGCCAACCCTGGGCCACAACATTGGCAGGCAGTCAAGCGCATCTTGTGCTACCTGCAGAAGACACGTCACATGGGCCTTGTCCTTGGAGGCCAAGAAGGAACAGAACGCCTTTGCCTGAAGTGCTGCACCGATGCTGACTGGGGAGGAAACCTCAACGACAGGAAATCTACCTCTGGATACGTGTGCATCTTGAATGGCGCTGCCATCTCATGGGCCAGCAGGAAGCATGATTGTGTTTCCGTGTCCATGGCTAAGGTAGAGTATGTTGCTCTGTCTGAGTTGTGCAAAGAGACTCAGTGGCTGCACAGCCTCCTTGGCAAAATGACAGTGCCACAGAAGGATGCCACGGTCGTATATGTGGACAACATGAGTGCCATCTCGATGGCTAAAGACAAGATCATCTCCCGGCAAACGAAGCACATCGACATACGTTACCACTACTCACGTGACCTGGTCATGAAAAACGTGGTAGACTTGCAGCACTGCGAAACAAAGAGCATGCTTGCTGACTGCATGACCAAGCCCCTGGAGAGCGACTTGCACTATGCAGGCATTTGTGGATTTGGCATGACGAGTGCGGCAGAGGAAGGGTGAGCCCCAAGGCATTCATGGAGCCCAGTAAGCGCCAGATGGACAGAGGTGCAAGGGAGAGATTTGTTGAAATAGTATGTACCTTGTCCACTACCTAGCTAGCTAGTTACACATACAGACAAGGCATGCACTGCTCTGTGGAGTACGTCCCCTTGGTCTGTTCTGAGATGGGCCAGGAATGCACTACCCGTAATGGGTATGTCCCCTCTGGCTCATCATAGGAACCATACCTTTTTGGCATGGTTGAATAGGTACCGGAGTCTCCAACGAGAGGTCGCGGGTTCAAACCCCGCGACGGCCGCAATTTTCTTTGTGGCCAAAACTGGGATAGTAAGCTTCTAGGAAGCTTACTAGAGCCTGTCTTGAGGATGACACTTGGCGGTCTAAGGACGCACCAAGTAGGACTGTAGGTTGAGGTTTGCTCCAGTGGAGTCACTACAAGCAGAAGCTTTAGCAAAGCTCTGCAAGTATAAAAGCCTGTACCTTGCATGCATCCATGTACTGTTCTTGCCTTTGAGACTCCTCATAGAGTGTCCAACCAAAGGTAGATACTAAAGACCAACATGCGCACTTCGTGAGGTTGCAGACCAAACGAACCTAACATGTGGATCCCTCATTCGAGGGTGATATGTTATCTTGGTTGCAATACCAAGAGCGGTTGGCGGCCTCCCATGTCGGGACCCATTTTCTAGACCGTTGCTATCTGGCGCATTGACAGGAGCACCTCCTAAGATGATTTTAGGGAAACATCGCCAAGCTGGGCATTGAGGTTTCGCCAGATTGCATCATCCCCAGACAGTATGGTGTTGCAGTGGAGAGAGGAGGCGTAAAAGGATACGTCGTGCTCACAGGATGATGTATTTGATTTGCTAGGATGGCCCTGCTCTGCAGAATCTGGGTCCCGCTTGGCTGCATTGCTCATGTCTATTGCTGCACGAAGGGGATGGATGCCGCGACAGCCGGGGGAGCCGATGCTCCACCCTCCTGTGCCAGCGCCATCTACTGCTGTAGCTGGTACACCGAGTAAGTCTCCAGTGTGAGGGGAACGTAGCGTGCAAGCAGTAAAAAGCTCCTAGGACATCTCAAGGAAGCTCCCAAATGCCACAGAAAGCAAAATCAACAACACATTACAAGTCGAAGAGAAGGCTGTGAAGGTGCTGCCAAGTCCAACACATGACACTTCTCCATTGGCCTTCCAAGATGCAACCACGGGATCCTTCCCTCTTGGAGCGACATGAACTTTTTAACGCATGGAAGCAGCAGATGCGGAAGTGGTAGAAACAAGAAGAGGTACTAGAAGGCACGATATTGCAAAAGAGTGACAGAAGCCATGCAACAAATTCAATAGCAGGGAGTTCGCTAGAAAAACCAGATATGTAGGCACATGAGGATGAGTAAAAGCATGGAGTATGAGGTAGAAGATGCTTGTAAAAAAGGAGCTTGCCAATGGAAAAATGTAAGTTACATTGATCCCTGCATTCACTGTAAAGAGTGACGAAGTGGGATTGTCGGGAGCACCACAAGGACTATGTGCATTGGGAAAACTAATGTAATAACTTCAGAAGGCTAGGAATTTTCAGGACATTTTGACTGCCTGAACCAAGACTGAGAAGGAGTTTAAAAAATTGCCCCTCCACATATCCAAGAATAAAGGTAGAACCTCAAAAGCTTCTACAAGTCGTAGAAGTACCCCAAAACCATTTTTAACTGTTGCACCTAAAGCAGGAAGTCAAGCGGGACACTTAGAAATTTAAAGCACTCAATTCTGCTACAAATGGACGGAGCTATGGGCGGTTGAATGTTGGCAATGAATTTAGCCATAAGTACAGTTTGTTACTGAGGGACTTGTCAGATTTCTGACTGGGGTTCTGTGGACAGGTTTTGAACCCTATCAAACCCATGCACCAGGTTCAATAATCATCGAACCGAGGCACCCCCACAGGATGCCTAAGGTGTTGTAGAAGGTTATTGGAACTCTTGCGTCTTGGGAAAGGCACTTTTGGTACAAGTATTGGTTCTTGAGGGCGCTCCGTTGAGCGGCCCTCATGCTAGCATAATGCTGAGCGACAGAAGCTCAATGGTGCACATTGGAGCACATAGCGTGGGCTATGCATCACTGAATCATGCATTCTTTGGTGTTGTAAGGCTTGTGAGTAGCCCTATAACTTTTCTACTGTTGTCCATGCCAAACAATCAACCAAAAATTGATCCCCAGCTCTTCGATTTGTGGGTGTTACTGAATTATTTCAGAACTATTCTCACATAATGCTTGGCAACCTGCAAGCGCACACTTTTTCTCCAATTGTTGCCCAAACAAGCCGTGAACCCTTGACGGTGGCCAGGACACATTGGAATACAATTTCCAACAAAGGCTTATGGACCCACAGCCCTGACCATTCCAAAATGTTCATGGTTTTGGTAGTGCACAGGAGGAGGTATTTGGTGTGAGCACCGTCTGACAACGGGCAAAACATGGGGCTGAAAACGCAGTCGCAGCTGATTCAGAAGTACACGGGTGGCCCTGGATTTGGGCTATGGAGGTGGCACTTTGAGATCCACCTCGTGCACGGAGGTGCTTGATGATACGAAAGTGAAAGCCAAGGAGGAAGCATTTGAAAAGAAGAACACAGAGGCGTTCATGCTCATCTTTTGTCTACGTCGAGACTCAGTATTGCTAAGGCTGTACATTGGCAGCCGAGGTGTGAAAGAATCTTTGCACAATCCACCAATCCACATCGCTCGTGAACAGAATCTTCATGATAAAGCAAAATCTAATGGTGAGGATCAAGGAGGGAGACAAAATTCTTGTCAGAATGTTATCAAAGTGCCACACAGCTTCTACAATATCTCTCTCATGCCCCCTCTTGGTTCCTGAGATATCCCGGTTGCCCTCGGAACCCAAGACCAGAAATTCCCTCCAAGCCAGATCATCTCCTGAAATATCAACCAAGCCTTCCACGATATCCGGAAGACCGGCAGCTTCCCCACAAATTTTGCTAACGGGTCCCTTGCAAAGACCAGCGAGTAGTGAAGTACACCAAAAATCAGACAGCGGATTGGTCCTCGCTACCTACCAACGTGCAAGAGGCCACATCTAAACAGCACAAAACAGGACTGTCCACTGTGATCATCCTCGTGCACACGCCTTGGACCAACTAAAGCACCTATACACAAGCAGAGTCAAAAGCAATTCCACTCTCGGTAATTGCATCAGCAGCACCACGGCGTTTGCAGTTGCACCTGTCGCACTGCCCGCCCTAGTACCAGCACAGTTCTTGGTCTTAGAACTTGAGAAGTCTTAGGTTTCCAATTTTCCTACTTTAGTTCAATGAAGCATATCATTCATTCCTTCTCTTTGCTTCACTTCACTTACTTCCATTTCGTCTTGATCCCTCGCCTCCATCTTTGTGTTCAGCTTCATCTCATTTTCCTATCATGGTATAGAGCCAATAAGATCCTGTGGCCTTCTTTGCCTCCTGCCCACCCACACTTTTTCCTCTGGCTCGAGTAGTCCCCTGGCTAGGCTAGGCTCCTGGGCATGCAACCACGTCTTCCAACCTGTCCCCACCTCTCCTACTCTCACTTACCTCTTTCCTCTTTTCTTCTCCCCTTTTCTGCTCCTCCCACTCTCTCCTCCCTCATCTGGTTCTCCCAACCATCTCGCCACTCCTCCAGGTTTGCCTCCTTGTGTGCTGGTCGACATGGGTGCTGGGATTCTCTTCATCCTCCAGCCTACGGTTCCAGCTCTTGGTGAGCCTGTTATTCTTTTGCTTGCCTGGGCTTTTACTTCTTCTCTCGTCCCCTGTGCTCCTTCTCTCCTTTTCCATCTCCTCACACTTGTCCGCCGTTGTTGCTTGTTGTCGTGTTTTCTGGATCGGTACTTTGATTCCCCCTTGGCTCTCCGTCTTGTTGTCTTTGATCTGTTGAAGATTTGCCCCTCTGCATTCCCAAGTGCGGCGCCGGGAGGCGCTGATGAGCCGCCAGAGAGAGGAAATTCCTCGTCCTTGGATCTGGCGACACAAGGATCGCTTAAATTGCAGGATTGCCCCTGAAAGTTGACGAGTCGTTGAATTTGGTGGAAGTTGTTTCACCAAAATCGGACAAGTAACGAGGGAGATATGGGCTTCCAAAGTTGGGGTGTGCGCGGTGACTCTGGGAGTCGGCCGCGGTTCAACCGGAGGTGGATAATCCACCTGACCGAGTAACAAAGGTCCATCTGGAGATTTTGCTCCGGAAGGGCTGCCGAGGCATCCGGCGAATGATCCGTCGGATGCCAGTAGTGCAGTTTGTTACTGAGGGACTTAGCCAAATTCCTGGCTCGGTGTTTGGAACTCAGTAGTACGTTTTGTTACTCGGGGACAGTCAAAATTCTGACTGCAGGTCCGTGAACAGGTTTCGACCCACATCCATCCCCATCACCAAACTCGATGATTAACTCATCGAAACAGATCCCAAAGGTGCAAGGGGTGCTGCCACTATGCGTAGGGACATCTGTACCTCTGGAATAGCGTTTTGATGGGTCCTTGATGTGTGAAGGCGCCTCGGCGGGTGACGTGGTGCACGCCACCGAGTGAGCGGCTGGTTTGGGGTGCTGCACTTCGACTGACGTAGCGGGTGCTACGGTTATCCGAATCGTGCAAGGTTTTGTGGGTTGGAGAGCTCATGACTAGCCCTACAAATGTTTAAATCATGTTGATGTCCAAAACCTAATGCAAATTCGCGTTATTTCCTTCGCAAAAGTGACAATCTCGTAACTGTCTTCCACTTCCAGAAACCTAGCGTGAGGCGACGAGAAAGCTCACGCTTAGTCTCAGAACCTGCACAAAAGTAGCCGTGAACGCAGAAGATCAGTCAGGACACATTGGAACTGCCACCACACGGTTTCCCAACAAAGGGTTATGGGCCCACGGCCCTGACCGGACTCCACATCGTTCACGGCTTCCGTAGCGGACAGGATTGTTGTCAGGGACGACGTCACCGTCAAACTCTGAGGTCCCAGACTGGAACACCGCGCAATGGTGCAGAAGGAGACGTACGCCATCCAGAAGTATGCGGGCAGCTCTGGCTTTGGGCTATGGAGGTGGCACTTCGAGATCCACCTCGCGCATAAGGGTGTGCTGCAGGTCATGCAGGGAACCAAAGTCCTCGTCGACGCGACATCGATGGAAGTGCAGAAGGAGGCCTTAAAAAAGAAGAACATGAAGGCGCTAATGCAGTTGGTGTCCGGGACGGCTGAGTCGCAGTGGGGCTACTTCCAGGGCTCCAAGCTGGCAGCCAAGGCTTGGCAAAAACTTTTGCACCATTCATCAATCCAAGTCACTGGTGAAAACAATCTTTGCAATGAAGCGACTCTTGACAGTGAGAATTGAGGAGGGAGATGATGTCATCTCCGCCATGCTGGAGATCGAGTCGCTCGCCTCACAGTGCAACTACGTGTCTGGAAGATGGACATGCAGCTGTACGCGATGGCCCTCCTCATGGCCCTTCCTGACATTTAGAACCCTCTCATCACCGTCTTGGGAGGATGGACAGAAGACAAGCTTACCTATGGCGCGGTCGCAGAGTACATCCGCAACGAGGCGCAGCGACGGAGCTGCGGGGATTCCTCGTCTTCCTCATCAGCCCTTTTCACCAAAACGCGTGGTGGCGGAAGTGGGGGCAAGGGAGGTGGCGGATATGGCGGCGGCAAGAAGGGCGCCAAGAAGGGTGCGTGCCGTAACTGCGGCAAGGAGGGCCACTGGGCTCGTGAGTGCACCGAGGAGGCAATGGCCGGCGGCAAGGACGCCAAAGGCAAGAAGTCGCTCCTCAATGGCACTGAGAGCCACTACCTTAAGAAGGCTAACCGACGATGCCTTGACTTTGGAGCCAAGGAGCACACCCAAGTCGAGAAGATCGGGTTCATCAACTACACCAAGTCCAGCAAGTCCATGGTGGTCGCGAACGACAAGGTCAAGCCGGCGGCTGGCCAAGGAGACGTGGACGTGGAGGTGGTGGTTGGTGGGAAGCGGGTACAGCGCATGATCAAGAACGTTTACCACATACCTGGCTTGGCTGACTTCCTAAGAGTCAGCCGCCTGACAGACAAGGGATACGAGGTACTCTTCAGGAGAAAGGGGGCAGTCGTGCGGAAGGATGGTGGCGGCGAGCCCGTGCTGGAGGCTAAGCACGAGGGAGGGCTCTACATCGTGGAGACCAAGGTGATCTCCACGGCGGAAGATTCGGCAGACTCGGCAGACTCGCAGGAACGCACCGTCAACCTGGCCAAAGGAGGAGGAGCTGATCTGGAGCTCTGGCACCGACGACTGGGACATTCCTCACCCGCAGTCGTGAAGGAGATGGCGATGCGCGGGCTGGTACGCGGCCTCGTCATCGATGATGCGGAAGAGGCGACGGATGTAGTAGTGCACAAAACGTGCGAGCCTTGCATTTTGGACAAGGCGCAGCGCAAACCGTTCAAGGAGAACGAGAATCGCGCCTCGGACCTGCAGGAGGTCGTACACAGTGATGTGCGTGGACCATTCAAGACGGTGTCAAATGGTGGCACGCATTACTTCGTCACCTTCATTGATGACTACAGCAAAAACCTCCACGTGTACTTCATGAAGCGGAAAGGCGAGGTCCTGGACCGGCTGAAGGAGTACGTCGCCGCGGTAGAGAGGCACACTGACCGCAAGGTCAGAGCGCTACGCAGTGACAACGGTGAAGAGTACGTGGGCTGTAGCGGGTGGATAAAGCAGTACGGCATAACATGGAAAAAAACTACGCCGTATTTGCCTCACTCAAATGGCGTGGCGGAGAGGGCAAACCAGACGCAGCTGAACATGGTACGGACCATGTTGGTGGATGCGGAATTGCCATAAAGCTTCTGGGAGGAAGCTGTGCGTACGGCGAGCTACACCATCAACCTCACTCCTACAGCGGTGCTGAAGGGGAAGAGCGGTTGGAAGACGCCGCAGGAGGTTTTAAGCGGGCGCAAGCCAAGTGTGGTACACCTGAAAGTGTTCGAGTGTAAGGCGCACACAGTGGTGCAGGCTGCACAGAGGCGCAACAGTAGGCTGGAGCCGCGGGCAAAGTCGTATCTCTTCCTTGGCTATGAGAGCGCGCATAAGGCGTACCGGCTCTATGACATGTGCAAGGAGGAGATAATCCGTAGCCGGGACGTCGAGTTTGACGAGCAGCAGAGCTACATCAGCGGCAACGACGTGGGCATGGTGGACTCCCCAAAGATGAAGGAGTGGTTCCAGCTCCTTGACTACGAGAAGGAGCCGGCGGACGCCAAAGTTGAGGATATGGTATCAGAGCGTGATGGTGCACCAGCGGTGGCAGCCGAAGCGGAGGACTCTGATGACGATTGAGCTAATGAGGAGATCCACCGGAAGGATCTGGCGGATGAGGCACCAAGGGTGCCAAGGCGTGCACTCCCGGCAGAGTGTGCATCCGACATCGGTGAAAAATCCACTGGACGCGCCGGCCGTCCGAGCGATGTTTCGCCAGAGCAGGAGAGATCCTCGGGCAGCCGTCCGGTCGATGATGAACCGGAGCGCTGAGTTGGAGGGATCGTAGCAGAGCGAAGATTTCGTCACCAAAACTACCGCACCGCAACGGGAGGCAGCGAAAAGCGGGGAAGCGCTTCAACGTAAGCACCAGTCGATGGATTGGCATGACGCAGTACATGCTGGCTACATCAACGGAGCCGACTACCGTACAAGAGGCACTTGCGCGGCCTGAAAGGGGTGAATGGGACGCAGCCATCAAATCTGAGCTGGCGTCCATCACGGAAAATGACACGTGGGAGCTGGTGGACAGGCCGAAAGATGCCAAGGTCATCGGCTTGAAGTGGGTCTTCAAGACCAAGTTCACAAAGGAAGGTGTGGTTGACAAGTACAAGGCGCGGCTGGTGGCGAAAAGTTACGCACGGTGTAAGGGGGAGCACTACGATGAGACGTTTGCTCCTCTCGTCAAGTTCACAAGTATCCGGACGATCCTTGCGGTGGCGGCCGTGAAGGACATGGAGCTCCACCGAATGGACGTAAAGACGGTCTTCCTCTACGGCGTCATAGACAAAGAGATCTACATGGAGGTGCTGGAGGGGATGGAGGCATCGGAGGGCAAGGTGTGCAAGATGCGGAGGTCCTTGTACGGGCTTAAGCAATCGTCCACATGCTTGTACCAACACATGGACACCTTCATGGCACAACTCGGCTTCAAGCGCTGTGAATCGGATCACATCGTGTACGTGCGGTACGACAAACATCTCCATCAGATCGTCGCACTCTATGTGGACAACCTGATTTTGTGCTCGACGGATCTGCCGAGCCTACAGCGGCTGAAAGAGCAGCTGAGCAACAGATTGCACATGGTGGACATGGGGGAGCTGGAGTAGTACCTCGGGGTGAGCATCACATGGAACTGTAGGGTGCACACGCTTGAGCTGGGGCAGGCCAAATATGTGACCAATTTGCTGAAGCGGTACGGCATGGAGGAATGCAAACCAGTTGGCAGTCCGGTCTCCACGACCTGTGAACTGAGTGCAGCAATGGCGCCGCAGACAAAAGAAGAGCGGGAAGATATGGAAGGGGTGCCCTACCAGTCGGCGGTGGGCAGTCTCATGTATGTCATGGTGGCGACTTGACCGGACCTGGCCTACGCGGTGGGCCAAGTGAGCAGGTACGTGGCCAATCCAGGGTCACTACACTGGCAGGCGGTCAAGCGCATCCTCCGCTACTTGCAGGCGACGCGGCATGGGCGCTTGAGGTTCAACGGCAAGGGACGGGCGGACCCCTTGCGTCTGGTCTGCTACATGGATGCAGACTACGCTGGCGATGTGGACAAGCGGAAGTCCACATCCAGCTATGTGTTCTTCCTTGCTGGTGCAGCGGTCTTGTGGTGCAGTAGGAAGCAGGACTGCGTCGCCACCTCCACAATGGAACCAGAGTACATCGCGCTGGCCAAAGCGGTCTCAGCTGGGGGAGCTGGGCGTGCTGCAGCAGGAGCCTACTATGGTGGAAGAGGACAACACCGGCTCCATCTCGCTGACCAACAACTCGACGCAGCATAGGAGGACAAAGCACATTGACGTGCGTTATCACTACGCATGGGACATGGTTGAATAGGGGCACGTGGTGCTGCAGCATTGCAGCACACACAACATGCTTGCGGATTGCTTGACCAAAGCGCAACCCGTAGACCGGCACGCATTGAGCGTGGCCACGCTTGGGATGACCAGCTCTTATGGACTGGAGGGCGCAGCGGAAGATGAGTGAGAGCAGGCAGGAGCAGTGGGCATGGCAGGTGCAAGGGGGAGAATGTTGAAGATTTGCCCCTCTGCATGCCCAAGTGCTACGCCGGGAGGCGCCGACGAGCCGCCAGAGAGAGGAAATTCCTTGTCATTGGATCTGGCGACTTGAGGATTGCTCGGAACCTAAATAGGAGGATTGCCCCTGAAATTTGACGAGTCACGGAATCCGGTGGAAGTTGTTTCACCAAAAGCAGACAAGTAACGAGGGAGATATGGGCTTCCAAAGTTGGGGTGTGCGCGGCGGCTCTGGGAGTCGGCCGCGGTTTGACCGGAGGTGGATAATCCACCTGACCGAGTAACAACAGTCCATCTGGAGATTTTGCTCCGGAAGGGCTGCCGAGGCATCTGGCGAATGATCCGCCGGATGCCAGTAGTGCAGTTTGTTACTGAGGGACTTGGCTAAATTTCTGGCTCGGCGTCCGGAACTCAGTAGTACGTTTTGTTACTCGGGGACTTCGTCAAAATTCCGACTGCAGGTCCGCGAACAGGTTTTGACCCACATCCATCCCCATCACCAAACTCGATGATTAACTCATTGAAACAGACCCCAAAGGCGCAAGGGACACCGCCACTATGCGTAGAGACATCTGCGCCTCCGGAATGGCGTTTTGATGGGTCCTTGATGTGTGAAGGCACCTCGGCGGGCGACGTGGTGCGCGCCGTCGAGTGAGCGGCTGGTTTGGGGTGCTGCGCTTCGACTGACGTAGCGGGAGCTACGGTTATCTGAATTGCGCACGGTTTGGTGGGTTGGAGAGCTCATGACTAGCCCTACATTTTTTTAAATAATGTTGATGTCCAAAAACTAATGCAAAATTGCGTTATTCCCTTCGCAAAAGTGACTATCTTGCAACTGTCTTCCACTTCCAGAAACATAGCGTGAGGCGACCAGAAAGCTCACGCTTAGTCTCAAAACCTGCACAAAAGGAGCCGTGAACGCAGAAGATCAGTCAGGACATGTTGGAACTGCTACCACATGGTTTACCAACATGATCGTGGTGTCTTCACGTGTTTATTGTGGGCCCCCCTTGCTGATCTGTCGGTTGACCTGGGTCCTTGCCCTTTGGCTCCTCCTCCGGCTCGTGTTTGCCTGTTGTTGCACCTCGTGTGTGCTCCCTGCTATTCCACGTGAGTGATTTTTTCACGGATGGTGTGCGTCATTGTTGCAGCCAGTGCCTGCTTTGTGCATGCCCCCTATCTTCATTGGTCTAATCTGCACCGTCCTTCCATCCTATAAGCATTGTGTCTACATCCTGTATGTGTTGATCCTTCCTCGCTTTGTCTCCATCCATCTTGTCCTGCTTTTCTCGTGGAATTCCTCTTGTTCTCCCACTTGCCACCCGGTGGCCTCGTGTGTTACATCTTGTTCTATGTTATCTCACCTTCTCCTCTCCCTCCCATGTCCTATCATCCAGCCATCCTTGCCTCTCTCCCTTTCCTTCCTCAAGTATTTTCCCTCCCTCGTATCCTTTCCTTCCCTCTCCCTCTCCATCTCCCTCTTCCACCCTCCCTCTCCCTCTCCCTCACTCCCTCTCCCTCCGCTCTCAACATGTGGCACTCTTTACTCACTTCCTCTCTTTCTCTTCCTCTCTCTCTCTCTCTCTCTCTCTCTCTCTCTCTCTCTCTCTTTCTTTCTCCCTTCCTTGTTCTACCCCTTTCTCTCCTTTTCTTATGCTCTCAGAAGAAGTAGACGAGCAGAACGAGTAATAGAACAAGCGGAAAGAGAAGCACGTGAGTGTGATGTAAGCAAAGATATGAGGGTGAGAGCAGCAAATTAGACCCGAATTACTCAAGGAGACAAGGAGGAACTGAGGAAGGGTGCTGAGGCAAAAAGTAGAGACAGGTATGATGAGAGAATACTGAGTTATAAGATGGTGTCTTGATGGGTTGGACAGAGTGGAGTGAAAGAGCGGGAGTGACAGAGCGAAGTGATGCAAAACAGTGGCGAGGGATTCGATGACAAAGAGAGAGTGAGCGAGGAATGGCAGGGCAAAAACACGGCTACAAGGACTGTGGAACCGAAGGCGAACATGATGATTGGAACTGTTCAAGTTAAAATAGGAGGTAATGAACATCATCCATATATGTCAGAAGAAGTAGATGAGCAGGACGAGTGACGACAGAAGCAGGCAGATGTAGTGAGGATTGTGGAGTAAGGAAGGATGACAAAAGTGAAGAAATAAGAGCAAGAGAATGGAGTTAGGTGGAAATGAGGTCAGCAAATGAGAGGAAGTTGAGGTAGAACACAGAGCAAATAGTTGAAAGCAGTACGGTGAGAGAATGTTGAGGTAGGAGAGAAGCCTTGATATGTTGAGCAGAGTGAAATGGAGGAGCCAGAGTTCAAGAATGGATGGAAAAGAGTGAGCGAGAGGGAGATGGAAAAGTGAAGAAATGGCCACAATGATCGCGGAATCCAAGGCAAACATGATGAAAACACCGTTCTTAGTTAAGCTTACGTAAATGAACGTCCTCGGCATATACATCCTTGTTTCCCTGCATTTCATTCAAGAACAAGGTTAAATATAGGACAACAGATCTTTTCCGCTAGCCCAACGCTGGTGACACATGCCACACTATTAGGGAAAAACTTGACTGTAGGTTAAATGGTCATGGAACCGACTAGCCATTGGTCAAGGTGAACCTTTTATTGGGATGGAACCTGAACCATTTATTGAGAGCTTGATTTCATCCAAGGATTGTTCTCTTGTCAGGGCTTTATTCCGATACCTCCCTTGAAGCTTACAAGAGAGATCTAGGTAGAGGTGAACTGTTGTGTTGGTGTTACTGGTAATACTCTTGGAGGATGGAGTTGGGGATTGGTATTGAAGGAGTTCAATATCTTCCGGTTCCATCCTATCGTCTCTGATGATGGGTTGTTATTGGAAGCCCAGCTCCTAGGCAACAAGGGCAAATGGAGGAGAATCAAGATGAGTTGGGGGAGTTACAGGCGGGTGCAATTCCCGATGAGTGCCATACTCTCAGATGACACTCATGATCCTTCATAGCAACTGATGCTGGTGTGTTACAATAATGGAATGCAATTTCACAGAGGTAGTAAGATAGAGAAAACCTTGTAGTTGTGTTTAGGCTTTTGCATAGTGTAGTCAGGTATGAGAGAGTCTGCGAGCATCTTTGCTTGCGTTGTTTGTGAGGACATCATAGAGGTTGTAATGATGGAAGTCAGTTTGAGACGTCTGGCGTTGAAGTGGTATGTGCCACCACCAGAAGTTGTGAATTCCATCATCATGAATGATCAGCCAGTCAATGTCATGATGTAAATCCGCAACTTTGGGATAGATGACAACCAGACTTCTTCGTATAGCCATGGCAGTGGATGTCCTTTCGATGCGGTGCTGTGAGTGATCAGAGCAAATACATGGTGAGGATTGTTGTGCGGGAGATGGTATGGGATGGGAAGGCGCTGCCACGATGCCATTCACAAAGGGAGCTCTACCATAGATTTTCCTTTGTGTTCAGAAGGAAGTGGGAAAGTAAGGAGTTCCTCAAGAGCTGGCTCAGAGGAGTGACTTCTTGTTCAACTCGTCTGCTTGAGTCAACAAGCTTGGAGACGAGTGGTATTTAAACTCCATGTTAGAAAATTGGGATGATTACAGTGTTGTTGACATTGATCAAGAACAGTGCAACCAATTGCAACTCAGCTCCGCCATTGGAACATCGGATACCACCAGTCTTCCTGCTCGTCTCGAGCCGACTGAAGAACAAGCCATCACTCTCGTGACATCAGCGAATGCCTCAACTTCTCTTGCTGCTGCAGCCTTCCTCCTGCTGTCAGGATATCGGACACCACCAGTCTTCCTGTCCGTCGATCTCGGGCCAACTGCGGCACAAGCCCTCACTCTTCTGATATCGGAGGACACGCCTGCTACATCTACCATGTCATTTCCTCCTCCTCTTCTGCTGTGCCGTATCATCGTCTTCTCCTCCCTATCATCTACCTCATCAGCTTCCTCCGCATCTCCTCCTTCTTTCCCATAACTACTTCACCAGCCTCATCTTCTTCCTCATCATCACCTTAAGCCATCTCCATCATCCTCCTCTTCATCAGTGCTACACATCTGCTTCATCAGCTTCAACATCTTGCCTCAGCATCATCATCACTCCGCAGCGCACGAGGTTTCACCCCTGCGCCCATTCCGTCATCATCCGCCACAATCACTGATTTGCCATCCATTTTTTATCATCCGCTCGGCACAAGGATCCACCCGGTCGAACCGCCAATCTTGCGGCGACCTGCGCCCATGCCAATTTCTCTCCGCAATGCACGTGGTCCGCCCCTGCGCCCAGCCATCTGCCATCATCCGCTTCCTCAGCTATCACCAGCTTCATCTGCATCTGTTGCCAGGACAAGGATCTGCACGAGCTAGTTGCCCACTTCGCAGCAGCCTACACCCATGCCGGCAGCAGATTTCTCGCGGCGCATCGCCTCTTGTCCTCCCCTTGCCCCATCCTATCCTCCTACCTCACAATGCACGTGGTTCCGCCCCTGTACCCACCTCATCATCATCAAACCATTGCTTTGCCATCATCGGTTCTCATCATCCGCTTGGTACCAGGATTTGTCCGGTCACATCGCCATTCTTGCAATGACCTGCGCCTATGCTGAAACTCCAGCAACGCACGCGGCTCGCCCCTGCTCCCTCTTCTCATCGACCGCTATCCGCCTCTATTTCATTATGAGCATCAGCATCTGTTGCCAGCATACGGACCTGTACGCGTCAACTGTCTCTCTTGTAGCGGTCTGCATTTCCACTGGTAGCAGATTTCTCACAACACCTTAGTTTCCACCTTCCCCTTGCCGCATTCTACCTCTCCCTTTCTATCCCTTATCGCAGTACACATGGCTCGCCCCTGCGTCCACCCTGTCAGCATCAACTCATCACTCTCATCATCATTCTTTCCTTCATCTGTATCAGTCCAGCACATGTAACCCATCTCTATCCTCACATCATGCCGTCACTCTTCCTCATCATCAGCAGCATTACCTTCCATGATTGAAGTTGGAGATTGAGAGTTTAGAGTGATGTCCTTCACTCTACATTCTCTCATGTGGACATAGAGGACCAGTTGTGGTAGAACTACCTCTGTGTGAAGCTTCGTGACAGCACTCTCCACATTATTCACGCAACCAAAGCAGGATCCGCAGCGAATAGAAAATTTTTGTATCACCGGAGCCCCTAAACCATGCTACCTCGTGGCCTAACAGTGTCCTTGCACAACGACTTCCACTTCTCTTCATTGACGATGAGGACAACTCCAACTTCAGCATTTTTCATGACACTCTGGGGTCAACCACTATCAACATCAGTATGTGCGGTTTTTCCTACCATACCCTCATGAGCGACGAACGAGAATACCCACGATCTGACACTCCCTTCGTTTAATGCCGTGATCGCACTTACTGGGATGACTACTCCTATGCAACACACCAGGTTCAAGCTCTCCTCTACATTATCACTGACAAGATATTTCACTGTATCATCCAATTGTATCGATACCCCCTCCGCGAGATTCATCCGCGACATTGGAATTCAATGTGCAAGAGGGAGGCCCAGACCACCAAATAATCCAACGGCTCAGGTTACTCGGCCAATAGGATTGGTGCCCACTGAAATCCTAGCCTCTGCTTCCAGAACTCATCGACTTTCAAAGCCTCCTCCTCTGAGAAGAAGACCAAAAGATGTTCCTCCAATCGTCTCCTCAGATGATTATTCTCTAAGCGAATGAAGCTTTCCCATGAGTCTGGTTCAGGGATAGTGTTGGAAATGAGCAAGAACCAGCCTCACTGCTCTCACCTCTTAGAAAATCTGAGTCTCGGAATAAGGGTTCAAGTCTCACAGGAACCAACTTGACCAAATGACTTTTCGGTCATCCGACTGTTTAACCGACAGTCAAGTATCCCTCTAATAACGTGACATGTATCACCCGCGTCCGGCTAGCGGAAAGAAGTCGTTGTCCTTACTTATTTTTCCTGTTCTGTTGTATGTATCGAGGATGTTCATTCCCTTGCAATCTTAGCCTAGACCAGTTCTATTCATCTTATTTGCCTTTGGTTCCGCGGCTTCGACGTCATGTCCTTGCTCTGCTCGCTCTTTTGCTCACTCTTCCATCGCCATCCATTCTCAGCTCTCGGCCTCGCACCTCTTCACTCCGTCACTCTCGTTCCTTCGCTTAGCTCCACTCATCGCATCTCCTGCAATACCAAATCTCATCTGCCTTGGTCCAGCCTTCTCTCACTGTCTGTCCATCTACCTCACTGCTCTGCGTCTTCCAGAAACCCCTCTCCTTGCCGTCTGCGACTAACTTTCTACAATGCTCATTGCTTACGTGAGCACATCCATGTCTGACGATCGCTCTGCATCTTCCTGCTTCTGCTATCAATTCCACCACTCACTCCATTCTTCTGAAATGGTCCTGTTCTTAAAAGAAGAATACCACTGGTTGCATGATTTCTACGCAAGGCGTGTATCCGGGTCACCGTCCACGCCATCAGCTCCACCCTCGAAACTGACCTTCCCTCCTCTCTGCAGCTCGGCTCACCCCAAACCGCCTCCTCCCATTACTTTTGTCCCCTGTCCACCACACCTCTGCTCCCGTCCTCACCAAGATCCCTCTTCTTCGTCAAGCCGTCTTCCCCTCTTTGCAAGTTTATGGGCTCTCCACCTCACTTCCACATCCATTGCATAGGTCTCTCTGCTCCGCTCTCCTCCTGGCTACCCTTTTTTCCGTATCTCCCCATGTGGGACCGTGGCTTCACCCCTCCAGTACCTCCTCCTCCGGTCTTTGCTATCCTCACCAACCCTTCTCTGTCAGTGGCCTTCCCTTTTGCATCCAACTTACATTCCATGAGATTTCTGGCCGTGCGGGCGGCTTTTGGTTCATTATCCATGTGCTAGAAATCATCTCTCTCAAAACCGACCAAAGTCTCCTCCATCAGCGACTGCGCTCTTCTATTACGGGCGACCAAGGACACCACCATGACCCCATATGAGCTCTCATCTTTTTGCTGTGTGGACTTGCAGGTGGCTGTCAGAAGTTATTCAAGTACCACACAGCTTCTCTGGTCATACCATACTCCCTCTTGGTTCCTGAAATACCCCAGTCGCCCTCAGAACCCGAGGCTGGAAATGCCCTCCGAGCGGGCTCATCTCCCGCAACTAGTGACCTCAACGGCTTTGGTGGTGAAACCGAGCAAGCCTCCCACGATCTCCGGGAGACCAGCGGCTTCCCCACGAAACTTGCCAATGGGTCCTGCGCAAAGACCAGTGAGCAGAAGAGTGCACCAACAACTGGACTGTGCACCGGTCCTTGTTACCTGCCAACGTGCAGGAGGCCCCACCCAAACAGCACAAAACGGGATTGTCCCCCGTGCTCAGCCTCGTGTACACGCCTTGGACCAACCAAGGCACCTATACACAAGCGGAGTGTGTCTGCCTTTCATTTTCTATTTTGAATACAGAGAGAATAATCTTCTTTATCGATCATATCAATATAAACATACATACATGTATATATATATACATATCTACATGTATATCGGACTGTTTTGTCGGGCCTCAATACTAGAACCTCCGGTTTGAAACACGTCACAACCCTGTTGTATGTAAGTCCAATTCCACATAAAAGTGATCTTATCCGTGCTCACATGCTCTCCTATTTTCCAATTTTTGGCATAACTGAAAACGTCTCTCGCTACCATTGGGAATTAATCTCCGTGTTAGCAATCGTCTTTGACATGCTGCATTGCGTCGGTGAGGCTTGCAAAGTGAAATGGGTTTTCCCATCTTTGTATCTTCCGACGGTGGTAGCTAAGTGATTCATTGTTTCTGAACTGCAAGGCACTTCAACACTTGTTGTTGGGATTTGCGATTGATAAATTAGAGATTTGGAGTAGCAAACAGAAGAGTTCATGACATGTTGACACAACCAATTTTCCGGCTATGTATTCTTCCTCGCGGGTGCAGTGGTCTTGTGGTACAACAGAAGCAGGACTGTGGTGCCAACTCCACAGTGGAAGCAGAGTACATCGTGCTGGCCGAGGCGATCAAAGAGGCGGTGTGGCTCCACAGGTTGCTGGGGGAGCTGGGCATGCTGCAACAGGAGTCAACAGTGGTGCAAGAAGACAACACCGGCTCTATCTTCCTGACCAACAGCTCGACAAAGCACAAGAGGACAAAAAAATTGATGTACCCTATCATTACACGCGACAAAATGGAGAAGGGACAGGTGGTGCTGCAGAACTACAGCGCTGAGAACATGCTTGAGGACTGCTTGACCAAGGTGCAGCCCAAGGACTGGCACGTCATCAGCGTGGCCGGCCTTGACATGACCAGCTATGATATGCTGCAAGGTGCAGCAGAAGATGAGCAGGAGTGAGCAGGAGGCAATGGGCATGGAAGGTGCAAGGGGGAGAATGTTGAAAAAATTGCCCCTCCGCATGCCCCAGAACAGAGACAGAACCTTGAAAGCTTCTACAGGTGTGCACAGTACTCCAACTCCACCTCTAACTGTTGCATGTGAAGCCTGATGTTGATCTAAATCCATAGCAAGTTGAATCACTTGATTCCCTTGAGAACTAAGGGAGCTATAGGAGTTTGAATTTTGGTGGGAGATTTGGCCGTTTTTCACCAGTACATTTTGTTACTCAGGGACTGGAGGTCCACGGACAGGTTTTGAACTCCGTCAAACAGGGGGTGCCAAGCCACCTCCAAAGGGTGCCTAACGCAGCATAGAAGTTTAGTGGAGCTCCTGCTTTTTGAGAAAGATACTTTGGTGCATATATTGGTGCTTGAGGGTCCTCCGTCAAGCGGCCCTCATGCTAGTATAATGCTGAACGACTGAAGCACAATGATGCACATCTGAGCACGAAGCGTGGGCTGTGCTTAACTGAATTGTGCGCTCTTGCCACCTGGCTCCACCACGTCTGTGCACCAATATGCCTGAAACTTGGCGCCCTCCCTCCCTAGGTATCCCCGGCCTGATGGACCAGGTTTGGGTTGGGAGGAGGGGGGAGGTTGAGGGAAGAGAGGCCCCTGTGAGAGCCGATGGCAAGAGCGGTGGGAGCGGCGGGGGCATAGAAATAGACATAGGTACAATGCTTTCATTTTGAAAAAAAAGGTCATGGGTAAACAAGGAGCCAGGATACGCATGCAAAGGTGGATACTGCAAGGTTATGAGAGAGAAATGTATCCACAGGTCAACCCAAGGACACATGCCAATCCTATCCTGTCCTAATGGCTTTTACTCCCTCTTTCAATCCCTCCTCTTGCCAATGTAGGACATGCCTCGCCTGCACTACATCTCCTGCAAGTGCCGTGTCACGGCCACGTGCCATGGCCCTCCGTCGGATCTATTGCACCTGCACGCGCAGTAGGAACTCCCCAAGGTGCTGGTTGAGGAGGGCTCACAATGGAATGGCCATACCCACCTAACTCTGTTGTCACACCAGCCGTCACTGTGTCGCTTCTGTGCATACTTTCAACGTCATGTCGCAACTCCTGGAGAAGGTGCCCAGAGTCTCCATCACCGGAAAGGCAAAGACCAGACAGTCACGCTTCACCACCACCCTCCATTGCTTGTAATTTCTCTCCTTTCCCCGTGATGCCTGCTCCAAGGCCACCTACTCCCTCTCTGCCAACTAACACCCCAAACTTGTCCAATGAAGATTCACGATGACCACGTTATAAAAAATGGGTGCCCACTTTCGGGATCCAGGAACGTGATGTTTGCACGTCCCTCTTGAAGGATCCCCACATGCCACAACGTCACCCCTTCCATGCCAATCTCCACCATGGAATCATGCGTAGCAGCCACCAAGCCTCATTTTGTGTACGGCAACACATGTTGAGGAGCGCAAGGGCGGATCAGAACTCCCTCCCTGAACCTGAATGCCGGCCCAGATGGAATGTGCAAGCCACTCTCCAATTCTCCAGCGCCATGTATAGTCTGTCTTTGATCAATTGAGGACGTGCCAACAATCTCCACTCTGCTCCTCCATGCAATGATGCCAGTCGCTGCAGGTGTCCTAACGCATCCTCTCATCCCAAGTCCTCCTCGACCCTCCTCATGAGGTCTGCCAAGTGTGACTCATGCACAACCTCCGACAGATCTTGGAAGAGATACTTCAGGCTGCTGCTCTCACTCTGCTAACACTTGTATCCCCCAGCGTACCTCCTTTGCAAAGCCCCACATTGTCCTCCCTTGAAACTCCTTGAAACACCTAATTCTTCCTCCCTCCCAAGCTCCTCCTGACCCTCTGCATCCCCCTCCCGTTACTGGAGTAACCCTGCACTGTCTGCTAGGACTGTAGTCGGCTACAAATACACAAAACAGGACAACGTAACCCACTGATGGCAACCCCAATCCTCCAGCCGCATTAAAACGTACTCATGGCACTCCGCATGCTCAGCTACCCTCACCTAGATCCCGCCTTGCACCTCATCCAACCACAAATCACCCTCTCATCAAAGGGTCAGAGGCGCTCTGCCCACCAATCCGATGGGGGTGAGTGGCGGGTCAAGTGCTACAGGCGGCGAGTGGTGTACTCTCATAAGATGCCAAATTTTGCCTGCAAGTCCGATAGCTCCGTCAACCTTTCCAGTGTGCTCTCCACCGTCTGCACTGCTTTGTTCAGCTGCACCTTTTAGAAATCCTCCCATCCCACCGGAAACCCTAGTAACATCATCCATTCAGATGTCCTTGCTATGTTTGCTAACCCTGTAGGTACCGTCCCCGCCCTCGTGGGCAAGAAGAGCTAACACTTGTGAGCTGGCACTTGCTGCACCTCCATCCCCCTACACCCATGCCTGTGTTTAGGACCCCGTATATTGCCCCAAGTACCCCTGGTGGCCCCAAGAGGTAAGTTTTTTCAAGGTAGGTGATGAACCTTTCCACCAATCATTGTCGTCTTTTTTGCCTCGAGTACCTTATGCTGCACCAAGGAGTAGAGGAGGGGGTTGACAAGGTCCCCCTAGCGTACCCCTCTCACTGAGTGCAAGACAATGGACTGAAAGCCTCCCTAGTAAAAGAGGTAGGATGGCTAGTCATAGAAGAGGACCAGCCATAGATTTAGCCGCTCGAACCTTCTCTTGTGCAACACCTCGAAGACGTTCACATGCTCGAGGGAGTTGTAGGCATTTTTCACGTTGATGCTTATGAGGTCCCATCCGTGGTGTCGCGGTAAGCTACATCACTCCTTGCCTGTACTCCCACCGCCTGCTACAAGGGCACTCGAGTCCGCTCCATCTCCCTCTGCTCCGAGCTGGCCATCCACTGACTGAGCGCACTACTATAGGACGCACTCCTCTGTCCGGCTTCCCTAGCACAATCAGCCTGCTCGCTGCCTGGTATCGCTTCGCCGTCGGTTGGAGGTAGTCCAGTTGTAGTAACGCCAACATTTGTGCCAGGAGCCTTATGCCGCATCACCCACCACGATCTGGCAGAGTCGGTCCAAAGTCAGACCCAAGGTTCCTGTCCCCAAGCCCCTGTTGTTCTCCATGGGAGCCCACCGTACCTCCTCTGCATCCAAGAAGCTCACCACCGCTCTCCTTCACACCTCTCCCATCCAATCCGGCATCAATCTCAGGGGCTGCAGGTGCTTCACAAGTAGCTAGGCCAACACCTACAAGTCAGGAGGTTCCAACTCGGCACTGTCTAAGGTGCCGCACGCCTTTGACGAGTTGCCTCTCTGGTACTTGGTCACCATCCGCTGCGCCCACTGCTCCCAAATCTCCTATCTGGTAAGGCATAGCATGCACAGCGACAGGGACCGGCCCACCGGCCGTACGAGCTCCACTGCCTCCTGTCATAGCCCCTCCCACTCTCGCTGCATGAACCTGTTAGTCAGCTCAACGACCCGCTCTGTGTCACACATGCAACTGTTGTGGGCGTGTGCATAGGATGAGGCTGGGATTTTCTTGAAGGAGGAGGGACTCTCCTGCCTCAAGTGGATGGGTTGTGAAGCAAAGTAGGGGGACCACCATCGCCGATTGTACCATGGACAGGGGCCCTGTTGGAGCGCGTGAATACACAAATGGTAGGAGAACATGCACTTCATACAACCGTCCCCATCCCACTCCCTTTGCAAAACTCCTTGCTCCTCCCACCATTGCTCTTTGTGCTTTCTCAGTACACAATTCTCGAACGCCTCCCATCCCATCCCTCTCGCTCCTGTTCATCATCAGTATCAGCCGGGCCTCATTCCCCCATTCCCTCCTCCCCTGCAGTCCTCCTCATGCTTTATTCTTTGATCCTCTCTCAACTGTACTCTCCCAGTCTGGTCACCCACCTCTGCCCCTGTCCCATCCCCTCTCCTCCCCTCCCCTCCCCCATCCTCGCCACCTGCCTGGGTGCTAACCTCTCGAGTCCTGGTGGGGCCCAACTGTAGTCTCTACACTTTTCTCCATACCAAGCCTCTCCCCGTGTTTCTTGCATACCTACCTCCTCCGTGCTGCCACTATCCTCATGCCTCTCTCCTGTCTTGTCCATCTCCTGTGACGCTGGCTCCAAGAAGAACAGCTGGAGTAGGAAACAAGTAGCCTCCTTCCTACTCTGTGCTACATCTCTTTCTGCTGCATCTCCCATTTTGTCCCAAATGTCACTCCTGCCTCCTCACCCCTCCCTGCTCTCTGTGTCCAGCTTGGTTGTCTCTCACTCTCCCCTTCCCTCTCCTTCTTGCCTCCTCTCCCTCTCCTCATGCTCCCTCCACTCCCTATCACACCGTGTCTGCTGTGCCTGAGTCCATCTCTCCCACCCAGAATCCCTCCAGGTTGTCCCATGCTCCGCGTGCCATTCTGCTAGTCCCACGACTTGCTCCGGTGCTGCCAATCCCGCTCCCTGTTCTTTTCTCCTTACGCATCACTCCTCTATCTCCTCTGTGTTATCTCCACATGGGCTCTCTCCATAATTGCCTCCTCCTCCTCCCCCTCACCGTCTCTCCCTATTGTCCCGGATGGTGAAGCTTGTCCCCCCTCCACCCTCCTATCCCACAGCTCCCAGAACAAACTCCTTCTGTTGTGCTTTTCCATACCACAGTCTGTCCACCAGGCTCCCCATCCTCCACTGTACCTCCATCCCTGGCTCTGTTTTCCCCCTGTGTCTCTCCCCGATTTCCCTCCTGTCCCTCCTCCTGTGCATTTCCTCTCTTCCTGTGGCTCTCCTTGCTCCTCTGTCCCATGCTCATCCTCCTCTGACTCCCCGCTACTGCTTCTCCATAGAAACCAACCACCACGTAGGGCCTCACCCGCCATATGTCTCCCCAGGAAAGGACGGAGGTATGCCGTCTTCACCCTCATTCCACCTTGAAAAGCTGGGGTGGTGGCTCGGCATGAATCTCTCTCCAAGGTCCACAACTGCTACTCCCAATGCCGAGCCCCTCTTCCAGGCCATCCTACCTCGTCCTCCTCCTCTTCCGGCCCCTCCTTGACCTCTTCCTTGCACTCGCCTCCTGTGTGCCTCTTTCCGTCCACACCCCCCACTCCTATCTCCTCCTCATGCCCTACCTCACCAAAGCTTTCGACGCATTTGAGTTGACAATGTTGATGTCAGATGCTGATGAAGCGCAGAGCTGCAGCGTTGCAAAGAGCAAGGAAGCAAAGATGGGATCAGGGAGAACCACGCAGTGTTATCTGATGCTCTGATACCATGTCAGAAGAATTGAGTGAGCGGTGGGAGAGAAGGCAGAAGCAGAAAGAAGCGGAGCAGTTCATCAGACATGGATATGCTGACGACAGCATTGAGCGGGACAGTGAGTTAGTCACAGAAGGCAAGAGGATTTTGAGAAGAGTTTAAAGGTAGAGCGGTGAGATAGACAGGAAAACATTAAGAGAATGATTGGAGCAAGGTGCGCTGAGATAATGTTGTGAGTGATGTGCTGAGGCGAGCTGAGTGAGTGAACGAGAGTGATGGAGCGAGGCGGTGCCAAGTCAAGAGCAGAGAGAGAATGGCGAAAGAAGACGAAGCAAGAAGCGAGCAGAGCAAAGACACGACGGCGAGGGCCGCGGAACCAAAGGCGAACAGGATGAAGAGAACTGCTCTGGGTTAGACTCGAGGGAATGAACATCCTCATGATATAGGAACAGAACAGGACACAACCGCCTCTAGTGATCCAACGGCTTCTTTTCCACTAGTCGGACGTGGGTGACAGATGTCACTTTATTAGGGGATAACTTGACCGGGGTTCCTAACGGTTCGGAGGACCGTTGGTCAAGGTGGTCCGTGTTGATATGGTGTGCCCCTTGCCATGAGTGCCGTTGATCGTACTCCCTGCTTCGACGACTGAAGAGTAGTCGAACACCTGATTTGACTTTAGATTTGGATTCCTTGGATTTTTCTATGCAGGATAGAGCTTTGAATCGCTCGATTTGAGTGAGTATTCAGAAAGTTAGCCTAGCCCGAAATTTGGGTGTTGGGGGGGTGAAATCTGGTACCCGCCATGGATGGCGGGATAATCCACCACCAGTGATCCGAGTTCGTCTCCAACGACCCCCAAATGCACCAGGGCCATAAAGGAAGTAACCAAAAGACCCTCCTTGACCAGGGTGAACTTCTCCTTGACTTCTGGGCAAGGAAAGGTGCTTTGACGAGTCATCGTCGAAGCGCCTCCCGTTGCCTCGCGTGCAAGGCAAGGTGGGCGGCTCCACCAAGGGTTACTTCGACGGCCGTAGCAAGGGCTCTACTGCTCTGTTTTGGGAGTGCTTGGATGCGTTGGAAAGCTTAGATCACAAGCTATAAGGATCTGATGTAATATCACTATGAAAAGTAACAAAAACGTGTTTCGATTCATTTCTACTCAATGCAACGTGTTTTGCCCACTCACATCCGTGATCCTTGTGCTTCACACTCTTCACCAAAGGTGTCTATTGGCTGCCCCAAACATTGGTAGCGTGTATCAGTGAGAGCTAGGCATCCTTGAGGATGCCTTCACACCGACTAGAGCCAACAAAGGGTTATGGACCCACGTGCCTAGAAGGACCCTAGCTTCTCAACTCTCATGCTACCGTCGCACGCCACGACAATGACCGAACAAGAGAGCATCATCGACATCCTCTTGGCTGACGGGAGGAACTTCCCCTTTTGGAGGTAGACCATGGAGGTCTATCTTGATGACAAGGGAATGCTTGAGCTATTCAGAGGTGAAGAGAGAGCTCCTGCAGCGTCCGCGACGACCGAGGAGGTGGAGGCGTTCGAGAAGCGCAACAACGAGGCGCTTGCTCTGATCGCAACGGCGCCCGGCACAACGCGCGCATGTCCAAGGATGCACAAAAGCCACGGAGGCTTGGGCATGGCTCTGAAATACACACGACCTGTCGTATCTTCAGCAACGTCTCCTCCTCATCAAACGGCTTTTCACCCTCCAAGCCGATGAGGAGACCAGCCCGTCGGAGCTCGCGCAAGAGGTCAAGTCGATGGTGTCCTGCTGTCATCAGGCGGGATGGGCCATCGACTCCCAATTGCAAGTAGCGGCACTCCTCCTGGCCCTTCCTAACAACTGGGCCTCTACGATCACCAGCGATGGTGATCTACGGGATAAAATGCTCCGGTTTCCGTGAGTCATCTCGTTGAGGAAGGACTCGAAGTGACCTTCACAAGGAAGGGCTGACTCCTAAAAGAGGAGGGCAGCGGACGTGTCGTGGCACGTGGCACACACAAAAGAGGTGTGTACCGGATACGTGCCCACGTCCTTACGAGGAGCAACCATGACTCTGACGTGGACAGCCGTCGGAGCAAGGAAACGGTTATAGCTGCGTCCAAGAGGGGGCAACCTGAGGGTATAGTGGGTGGTATTGAGGGTACCATCAAGGCTGGGTCGGGAGATCTGGACCAGAAGGCACGCCATGTAACCGGACACCGAGTGATGGGTGCACGGCCTCCAAAGGAGGCAAGAGAAGTGGTCCAGGTGGCAGACCAGCCAGGAGAGAGCAACAACGGCAGGCGGCCTAGCTCTCCTAATGGGCAAAAGGGGCCCAGTGCTGCAAGAATGGGAAACCGGAGCCACAAGGTAGGCCAAACGGGCGCTGACGAGTTCCATGCGGGAGCGGTGGTGGCTGCGAGGAGGACCATGCAGCAAGACGAGGACGGCAAGGAGGTGCGTCCTCAAGGGGAGCACAAGGGGCTCCACACCTCATCAGAAGGGGAGCAACTACGGCAGCGATTTGAGGGCCAAAATGTGACTGCTCAAGTGTTGGCACGGGGTGCCGGCAAGTCGCGTGCACAGGGCTCCTCCTCACGGACTGAGAAGAAGGAGAGTGGCAGTAAAGGGTTGTGCTCTCAACCGGAGAAAAACGCGCTCCGGGCTGCAGAGGTGGTGGAACGGGGCCACAAGGTGGGTACTAAAGGTACCATCAAGTCTCAAGAGGAGGCATCGGTGGCGGCTCGGAGGACCACGTAGCAGATTGAGGACGCCGTGAGGGCAGGTCCTCAAAGTGAGCCAAGGCGGCTCGGTGCAGCAGTGGACCGGGACCTAGAGCACCGCGAGGCAAAAGGCCGGGCAGTGGGTGCACCGCAACAAAAGTGGGCGGAGGTGGTCCGGAGGGCTCTGCAACAAAGGGAGAGCGGCAGCAAGTGGCTGAGCTCTCCATCAGAGCAAAACATGCTCCAAGCGTGAGCAAGGGACCAAGCCGCAAGGTGCGGTCAAAGCGTTGGTGGCTCCAAGTCCTCGAGGAGGAGGAAAGGCACTCAAGGGGTATGGAACGGAGGATGCGGCGTGCAGGCCGGCATCTCCGGCATCCGCAAATGAGACGGATGAACCATGCAACATGCACAGGTTGGGAGAAGGGAGTGGGATCTCCGGTTCTCCAACTTCTCCCAAAGAGGGTGAGACTGTGCATGAGGAGTGCGCCGAGGGAGCCGAGACCGAAGGACCGGTACCGGAAGCCCTCCCCAAGGGGAAGAGGCATGCATGTTTGGGACATGCGGCGAGACAGTGGCAGCAATGTAGGCGGCGGCTTAAGGAGCAATCGCAGCTGCAGTACCACGGATCCCATGAGGCTGGTTGCAACAGAGGACAAGCCAGTGCTGGCAGTGCAGGCGGCAACAGCTTGGTCAAAATGGCACGCGCAGAGGCGGTGTCATCAAGGGCCAATATCAGTACCAAGGAAGCACTACAACAAGGTGGGGGAGGCGTGCAGCACGCTGGGCCAAGTTCGCAACGTGCCGAGGGTGCTAAAAACAAAATGGTACCCAAGGCACACTTGGAAGTGCTTGAGGACTCAAAAGGGAGTCCGAGGTCTCTGAAGGCGGGGGAGGACTCCGCAAAGGGTTGCGGGTCTCCCATGTGAGGGGGAGCAGTCCAACGAGGAGGCAAGTACTCCCACGTCATCTCGGGGAGGTGGCCAACTGCCGCGGCAAGCAGCAACACCAAGACAACAAGGGTCACAAGGCATGCCATGAGGGTGCTGCCAAGTCCCGTACGGAGGCACAAGTGACGACAGCGTGGAGCAAGGCGTCCGCCGCTATGTGTTGTGATTGGTGGAGGGCAGCTCAGGAGATTTGCTCATAGTGGCAGCTTGGCTGGGCATCAGAGCATGGCAGATGTTCAAGGATAGGGAGTCAAGGCTGCGGTGCAAGGGGGAGATTGTTGACATGGTGTGCCCCTTGCCATGAGTGCCGTTGATCGTACTCCCTGGTTCGACCACTGAGGAGTGGTCGAAACCTGATCTGACTTTAGATTTGGATTCCTTGGTTTTTTCTATGCAGGATCGAGCTTTGAATCGCTCGATTTGAGTGAGTATTCAGAAAGTTAGCCCAGCCCAAAATTTGGGTGTTGGGGGGGTGGAATCTAGTACCCACCATGGATGGCGGGATAATCCACCACCAGTGATCCGAGTTCGTCTCCAACAACTCCCAAATGCACCAGGGCCATAAAGGAAGCAACCAGAAGACTCTCCTTGACCAGGGTGAACTTCTCCTTGACTTCTGGGCAAGGAAAGGCACTTCGACGAGTCATCGTCGAAACGCCTCCCGTTGCCTAGCGTGCAAGGCAAGGTGGGCGGCTCCACCAAGGGTTACTTCGACGGCCGTAGTAAGGGCTCTACTGCTCTGTTTTGGGCGTGCTTGGATGCGTTGGAAATCTTAGATCACAGGCTATAAGGATCTGATGTAACCTCACTATGACAAGTAACAAAAACGTGTTTTGATTCAGTTCTACTCAATGCGACGTGTTTTGCCCACTCACATCCGTGATCCTTGTGCTCCACACTCTTCACCAAAGGTGTCTATTGGCTGTCCTAAACATTGGTAGCGTGTATCAGTGAGAGCTAGGAATCCTTGAGGGTGCCTTCACACCCACTAGAGACAACAGTCTGGTGCAGGACCTGAACCGATATTGAGAATTTCATCTCGGAGACTTTCTCCAGGGAGGAAATGTGTGTTCTGTCAAATTCATGTTCCGGCACGGATATCTCAGGCTAATGTTGACGCTTGCACGGATACATGAGCCATATCACCATAGGAAGAACCAAGCAAAAGAAAGAAGGAAAAGCTAAAAGAAATACAAGATGGAAAATGAAGGAAGGAATAAGGGAAATTATGCCGGTTTGGATCCTTTTTTAGTTCGTAAGTAACTGCTTATGTACCACCATAGTATGTGTTTTGATATTCTCTCATGTGTCCTCCAGAATTCATGGTTGCGTAGTTGGCTTTTGGTCTGCAAGGACCGTCATGGAACACCAGGAAAGGCACGTGTGAATAATATTTTATTCCCTTTGGTCAGGTGCACTTAGAAGGGTTGAGCCATGTCACCAATGGTAGCACCTATGTCGAAGACAACCGGTTTAGATAGGTAACCGCAGCAACATGTTGATGACAAGGATGTGCTCCGCTATGTAGGTGTATGCTCCAATAGTTAGCAGCTACCACTACAGGCCTTGCAGTACCCCTCGCAGTACCTTCAGGCACAGTACTCACAACAATAGGAGCCGCAACTGCAACAACAGCAACAACAGTGGCTATTCCTGCCGAATTCTTAGTAGTAATAAAAGCAGCAGCAGCAGCAGTCACAACTGTCTCAATTTCAGTATCCGGAGCAGCACGAACTGTTTCTCCAGCAATTGGAGCAGCCGCAGCACGAGCAGTTTCACCATCTGCAACAAGAGCAGCAGCCACAGCAGCAACAGCTGTTTATGCAGCAGCAACAGCAGATGTTGCAGCAGCATCAGCACGCTTGCCGGCACAGTATAAGCAACAGCAAGAGCAACAGCAACAACAATAGAAGCAGCAGCAGCATGAGCAGCAGTAGGCTCACCGGCAGAAGCAAGAGAAGCCTACTCAACCACACAAGGAGCAAAAACAGCAGGAGAAGGAAGGGGTGGTCACGGAAGAGTTCTACAAGTGCCCCAAGTGCCCAGGAAGGCCTTAAAGTTCCAGGGGACTGCATAATGCCAGTGTTTTCCACTACTCCTTGCTCAACCTCTTGAATTCGACATGGTCACCTTTGTGCTGCAGCCGCTAACAAGAACCAATGGCTTTTGACACACAAGAGTACCAGCTTTGGAGTTGGTCAAATACGCTGGTCGACCGGAAAGGGAGAAGAGGAGTCCCTGGTCGACAATCTAAACCATTTGTAAAGATGGAGGAGTGGACATGGACCTGTTGTAAAACATTATGGAAACCTTCAAGGATTTTGGACACAGACAATGATTCGAGGGTGTTCTCCTGACATCAAGATTCCAACAGCCTTGAAGAAACGCTTGACTTGGAAGTCTTTTTCCAACAAGAGTGGGCGAAGTTGAACCTCTACCGCAAGGTTAGGAATTTGTACGACATCCTTTGCTGAAACGGAGAGAGGGATTCCAGAGATCGGCCTTTGTACTGCGTCTATTGGGACGGTGTTCTGAAGAGAAAATCTCCTTGATGGTGCCAACCTGTAAGTATGTTGTAACATGAATATTACCTTGATTTTTTGTTCGTGCAAGGATCTCTGGCAAGTTCGGCATGCTGATTCACAATCATTGGGCAATGCAAAAGGCTATTTCTGCAGACAAAGGAAAGAAGTCATAAGCCAGGGCAAGAAAAGCGTGCACAGATTCTGAGGATGTATCAAGCTCTGACAGTGAAGGTTCATCTAAGTCTGAGGTGCGGGTGTTGACCTTTTATACTTCAAAAGAATGAAGGTGGTCTGAGTTTCAGGTTCTTCTGAGTCTGTGTTGTGGATGTTCAACCTCTATGCATTTTTTGCAAGTTCGTTGTCAAAATTGTGGAGGCAGAGAGCACGGAGGTTGCCGGAAGTGATGTGGCATCAACACGGAAGGAATAAAGAAGCAATGTAGTTCATAACCACGCTGTTGCATTGGATGCAGTGCCGTCTGGTGCAAGGGCATCCGCAGGTAAATTCAAATTTCCTGGCACCTAGCGCTCCGTGCCAAAGTGGGGAACAATCTATTTGGACCGTTGACAATGTGGAAAGTACATGGACGAATTGGCCACAACCTCAGGCGGGGTAAGAGGTTTTTGTTATGTGCTGTCGTGTGTTATGTTTAAGGACTTTGCAGCATTGGTGTGTGACGATGGTTACTTTTTGGTGTATGCATGTGTTCTGTGCTAGTGACCTACCACGAAGTGCAACTTCACGCCAGCACCAACCCCCACACCAAGCACCACCTGCAGAAGATTCTCTTGCACTGGCACCCCTCTCTATGCCGCGGGTGTCGGCTGATCCTTCAACCTGTGCAACTGACTGGGTACCCATGGGTTCAAGCATGGGTACCAGTTTTTAGACCGTTGTTGGACCTTCATCCAGGCAGATGACTGAGGAACCACGGTCCAGAGGGCAAGTGAAACTGATGGAACGAGTCAGCAAAATGGAAGATCTGTTGGGAGCGTACAAAGACACAGCTCCGAGTTTCATTCTGGACTGCAACTGTGTGGTCAACTCGTTTAAGCGTGTGGTGAATGCTGTTTGACCACGATGCAAGGATAGTGAGTTCAGATGCCATATTGCAAACTATATCATTGACATGCAAAAAGAACCTGACTTACTCTTCTTATGCCGTGCCGAGGGTAGAGCATCTGTCGTCAACATGGTCAGCTCGAATACAAGTCGGATGCAGGTAATGGATGGTGTCCGGTTCTATGTCGCTCCACAAGTTTTTTTCCTTTTTAACCTTATTGCTTGATTTTCAGGACTTTTGTGATGGATTGAGGAAACTGATAATGGAGTTGCATCTGCAAGAAACATATATAAACCCTTAATTTCTGGCAACTCACCAACAGAAGCATGGAGATACTGTAAGTGAGGATTGCCAGATTTGAGCCTGAAATGGTTTTTACAGTTGGATAATTACCTCAGCGTCTTTGCTTTCTGTGCAGGTATGTGGACCAGAAGTTCAACAAGACCCCATTGCAAAGAAGCCAGTAGATGATGCAAGCAAGGGATAAACCCCAAAGAAAGGGAAGGGAAAGAAGCAGAGGATAGGCAGAGAAGAGACAGCAGCTGAAGGTGAAAAATAAGCTTTAGCTGTGCCTCCAAGAAGGATGAATGGACCATGGTTGAAGATATTTATTCAGTGGAAGCCAGGAAATTCACCTAATCTGGCTGCAAGGAGAATGGAACGCACTGTGAGGCGTCCAGCGGAGATTGAAGAGTGATGCCTTTCTGCCGGGGAAGGGCGTGGACATCGAAAAGATGATGATTGTTCTTGATAGGAGGAATTGATGAAGAATGATACGTTTGCTATGTTACACTTTGAAACATTGATCAGTTACTTCTCACATATCTTGCAGCTTCAATTGAAATAATGGTGTAATGTTCAAGATGCATATTAGAGAAGAAATACTAATTTCTACAATGAAAAATAGGACAAAACTAGTATTTCTTAGCCTTCAAAGTGAAGAAACTGAAGTTTTTCAAAATTTTATTAACTGAAAAGAAGCCACTGTTATAACATTATTCTGCAATCAAGCTCATTGTCTCATGTTTCCCTTTCTTGGACAGAGAGACAAGATTTCAAGCAAAGTGCATTGATCCCTCAGTAAGGTATGTACTTGCTGTGTCAAATCAATGAATACACTACAAAAATATATAGTTATGTACAACAGCAGCTACATTGAGGTATTGCAGACGACCAACAAATTTCACTCAAAAACATAAAAATCATGATATGGAAGATTAGGTTAATATTTTCCATTGATCCACCAAATCTGAGTACTTGCAAGGTATGTACCCTATAGTTAAGCCTAGGATGCAAAAAGGATGTTTCCTCTACATCTGTAGCAACATAACATCACAATCAGGCTCTATTGTCTCATTTTGTCTCTCCTTGACAGAAAGACAACATTTCAGTGAGGCTGCACTGTCTCATATTCTCCCTCGGCAAAGTATGTACCAAAACTGTCAAATCAATGAATGCACTAAGAAAATGGCCAATGCGACTTTGTTTATTACATTGCAGAACACCCACAAAACTTCTTGAATGACATACATGTCAGACTTTTCAGCTATGTTGACAATCACAGGTTACAGATCTGAGCGATGCAACGGAGAGAGGCGAAGCGATTGATGGCAGAAGAGGAAACAGTTGAAAGCTGATTGAAGGAAAATGATTGATTGATAGGCGGAATGACAGAGAAGCAAGAAGTGTTCTGCTCTAGTCTACCTAATGTAGTCTTCTGTGTCTCGCTAGTACCCCTGCAAACTGGAAGTGCTAGTTTGCTGATAGTGGGCAATGTGCGGTGGTGGTTTCGCCGTAGGGCACTTACCGCGACTTCTCCATGTTGTAGATCGTGGTCTTTGGCGGTGCACGGATCTTGTCCGTACGTGTCCGTTGAGATTTGTGTGGTCCTTTTTATTTGTATTTCCGGATGTGTTCCGGTCTTCTTGCTGGTTTCTGTTCTTTATTTCCGACACCCCCGGTGAAGGGCAACCAGCGTAGAAGCTTCAGGTTTCTCTGGTCCTAAGACCTAGAAGATATACCAGGGATGCATGTTGTGCTTGTTCTAGGGCTTTGGTAAAGGTGTCTGCCCTGTTGGCTTTTGAGGCCACGTGCTGGACCAGGAGTTCTTTTGCCTGCACTTTCTCATGGATGAAGAAGTAGCACAGCTCAATGTGCTTGGTCCGTGCATGGAAGACTGGGTTTTCTGTGAGAGCGATGGTGCTTGGATTGTTGCACCACAGAACTGGACGAGGTTGTGGGTATCCAAGATCTTCCAACAAGTACTTTAGCCAGAGTGCTTCTTGGGTGGCCATGGTTCCTGCATAGAGTTCTGCCTCACAGGAAGACAGTGAGACAGAGGAGGACTTGGTTGATTGCCAGCTGATCAACCCAGATCCAAGATGGAAGCCATAGCCCTGGGATGACTTGCGATGAGCTAGATCATCAGCCCAGGAGGAATCACTACATCCCTCAAGCATGATTGGTTGCGTTCCTCCAAGCTTGAGGTAGAAGGATGTGGTTTCTCCCAGGTATCGCAGTACTTGCTTTGCAGCCTTCCAGTGCTGGTCGCTGTAGTTTCCATCAGCCACGTACCGTGACAGCACACTGAGAGGAAAAGCAAGGTCGGGTCGTGTGCAGACCATTGCATACATCAGGGATCCCACCAGCTCGGGGTAGGGTTTTGGTGAAGGAGACGAGACTGTGTATGCGGGTGTTGTGAGTTTGTGATTCACTATCATAGAGGTTGGTATCCCATTGCTTTTTTTCAAGCCCAAAGTCCTTCAATAGTGAAGCAATGTAGAGCTCTTGAGAGAGAGTGATGAGGCACTTTTATCGATCTCTCTTGAGATCGATAGGAGTGTTCTATGCCTTGCTAGAACACCTCCATTCTCATGTACCTCGTGGAGGTCTACCTAATGGAGTGTTCTATGCCTTGCTAGTACCTCCTGTGAACTAGAAGTGCTAGTTTTCTGATAGTGGGCAACGTGCAGTGGTGGTTTCACCGTAGTGTGCTTGCCGTAGCCTTTTTGTGTTTTAGATTGTGGTCTTTGTCAGCGCACGGATCTTGTCTGTACATGTCCGTTGAGATTCGTGTGGTCCTTTTTATTTGTGTTTTCGAATTTGTTCCAGTATTTTTTCTGGTTTCTCTTCTTTATTTCTGACAATAAAAGTTATTATATAAAAAAAATAAAGGTTCATATTTTCCAATTTATCCACAGAATTGGACAGGTCTAAACTGTTAAAAAGTGCCTCTGGCATAGATGCCGTTTTCCGTTTTCCTAGTTCGACCACTGGGAAGTGGTTGGATGTCTGATCTCATTGCAGATTTGGACTCCCTTGAGTTTTCCATGCGGTTTTTAGCTTTCATTTTCTCAATTTGGTTGAGAATTTAGAATGTTAGTCCCATCCAAAGTTTGAGTGGTAGGTGCGTGAATCTGGGTGTCCGTCATTGGTGACGGGATAATTCCACCACCAGTAGTCCGAGTTCGACTTCAATGAGCTTTGAAGGTACATGGGCCATAAATGAAGGGACGTAGGAGGTCTCCTGAACCAGGGAGAGCCTCCCCCCCCCATGTTGGAGGGCCAGGAAGAACCCTTCGACAGGCCACCGTCTCCCGTCACTCCCGTTTGTGGGCATGGTGGGCGGCTCCACCATGGGTTACTCCAACGGCCGTAGCAGGGACTCTACTACTCTGTTTTGGGCGTGCTTGGATGCGTTGGAAAGCTCCGATCACAGGCTATAAGAATCTTATGTAATCTTACCAAAACAACTAACCATTAACGGTCTTCAGCCCTTCTCAGTTCTCACAACTTACATTCTGTCAAAATTCTGCTCCCTTGGTGTTGTGGCGACCCAAAGAACACACCTCCCTTGGAAGTCCCTTTTGCAATAAGAAGCCATGGACAATTGTGGTGGATCAGAGCACGTCAGGAAAGCATTCTTGACAAGGGGTTATGGGCCCACAGCCTGGATCTACCTGTCAAGATGCTCACTGGTTCCGCAACGCACGGGTGTGTCGCTCCAGGTGACTTCACCGTTGCTGTTTGGGACTGTCCATAGTAGAAGTTCAACATGGCAAAGAAGACAGAGTCCTCGTCTATCCAAAAGTACATAGGCGGCCCTGGATTTGGACTGTGGAGTGTAGTGGCATCTTGAGATCCACCTTGCGCACAAGGGAATGCTGGAGCTTATGAAGCGCACCGAGGTTCAAGGTGCAAGCGCAACGTACAAGGAGAAGACGACCTTCTCTAAGAATGATACGGATGCGCTGATACTCCTACTGTCAGTACTGTACGAATCTCAATGGGGATATATCCATGGCTACGTTTTGGCGGCAGAAGCGTGGAAGAAGCTCCACTCCATCCACCAATCAACATCTCTAGCTAACATGATCTTCCCAATGAAGCGACTCTCGACCGTGAGGATCGAGGAGGGTGAGGACGTCATTTCTGCCATGCAATCGATCAAGTCTCTTATGCCATTGTACAATGATGTGGGATAGAAGATTCATACAAAGATACAAGTGATGGCGCTCCTCATGGCTCTACCCGACAGTTGGAGCCCTCTCATCACCGTATTGGGAGAGTGGGAGGAGGACAAACTCACCTACGGCGCAGTCATCGAGTACATCCGCAACGAGGTACACCGTCGCAGCGGTGGAGAAACCTTGTCATCCTCAACGGCCCTGGTCACTAAAACGTAGGATGGCAACAGCAGCGGTTAGCGAGGTGACGGTAAGGGTGGGGGCAAGAAAGGCGCCAAGAGGGGTGCGTGCCACAATTGTGGCAAGGAGGGCCATTGGGCCAAGGAGTGTCTGGAGGAGGCGCAGGTCAACGGCAAAGGTGCCAAAGGCAAGAAGGTGCTCCTCAACGGTACCGTGACTCAGGTGCGGAAGAGCATACCCAATTAAAGAAGGTGGGATTCATCAACTACACCAAGTCTGCCAAGTCCATGGTGGTCGCTAACGACAAGTTCGAAACTGCGGCTGGCCAAGGTGACGTGCACGTGGAGGTAGTGGTTGGTGATACAAAGGTACAGCGTATTATCCAAAACGTGCAACATGTCCCCGGCATGGCTGATATATTGGGTGTGAGTTGTTTGACAGACAAGGGGTATGAAGTACTCTTCCACAGGAAAGGTGCAGTCCTGCGGATGGACGGCAGCGACAAGGTCGTACTTGAAGCGAAGCACAAGAGAGACCTCTACATCACTGAGACAAAGTCCATCCCCTCAGCAGCAGACGTAATAGACCTGCCAGCACCTGTCGTCAACCTCGCAAAAGGTGGGGGAGCAGACCTGTAGCTATGGCATCGGTGGCTGGGGTACAAGTCGTCCGCAGTCGTGTAGGAGATGGCAAAGCACAACAAGTTTCGCGGCCTCAACATCACCGGTGTAGCAGACGCAGCAGCAGATTTTGCAGAGCACAAGTGCGAGCCTTGCATCGTGGGCAAGGCAAAGTGCAAGCCATTCGAAGACAGACAGTGGTGGGACGAGAACCTGCTTGAGGTCAACCACAATGATGTGTGTGAACCAATCAAGATACCGTCTATTGGGGGCGCGTGGTACTTGATCACCTTCATTGACGATTGTAGCAGAAAATTCTACATCTACTTCCTGAAGTGGGAAAGTGAGGTGCTGGACCGACTCCAGAAGTATGTCATGGTGGTGGAGAAGCAGACTGGCCGCAAGGTCAGAGCGCTACGTAGCAACAATGGCGGCGAGTACGTGGGCTGCGGAGGATGACTGAAGGAGCAGGGGATTGAGTGGCAGCCGACCACTCCGTACACACCTCAATCAAATGGCATGGCGGAGAGTGCAAATCAGACGCTACTCAAAATGGCGCGGACGATGCTCGTGGACGCTAAACTGCCATGGTGCCTGTGGGCCGAAGCTGTGAGCACAGCGTTCTACATCACCAACCTCACCCCAACGACATTGTTGAAGGAGAAGGGCAGTTGGAAGATGCCGCAGGAGGCGTGGAGCAGGTATAAACCAAGTGTGGCACACCTAAAGGCATTCGGGTGTAAGGCACACGTGTTGGTGCAGGCCACACAAAGAAAAGACTCCAAAGTGGACCTGCGTGTAAAGGTGTATGTGTTCGTCGGGTATGAGACTGCGCTCAAGGCGTACCGCCTCTTTGATCCACGGATGCAAGACGTCATCACTAGTTGCGACGTCACATTTGATGAGTAGAGCCACTTTATCAGTTGTAATACCATTGACACAGCACAGTCACCAAAGCAAGGAGAGTGGTCCCTACTCTTTGAGCGTGAGGAGGAGCCAGCGGTTGTAGAGGATGATGAAGGGTCTTCGGAGAACCACGATGCTGGAGTGTGGTAGGGAAATGCAGCAGGTGCAAGTACCACTGGAGCGCAGGATGCAGCAGCCGACGTGGAAGAGCCGGCAACCGAGGACAACATTACAATGGAGCAGCAACAAGACCAGCAGCCGGCGTCGTCAAGGCCATCGCATCATAGCCGAAGACAGTGGAATGCGGCGAAGTGGTACGATGCAAGCACGGGCCGCTGGGTCGGCATGGCGTGGTGCATGATGGAAGCCACAACGGAGCCGAAAATCATACAAAAGGTGCTTGCACGGCATGAAAGTCAGAAGTGGGGTGAAGAAATGAATTTTGAACTTGTATCCCTTGCTGAGAATGGCACTTGGGAGCTGGTGGATCGGCCTGAGGAGGCGAAGGTGATCAGCTCTAAGTGGCTGTTCAAGGTGAAGCTCACCAAGGACAGCAAGGTAGAGATGTATAAGGCACGGCTGGTGGCAAAGGGGTACACGTAGTGGAAAGGCAAACACTACGACGAGACATTCACACCTATCGCCAAGTTTACAAGCATCGGGACGATCCTCACGGTGGCAGTCGCAAATGACATGGAGATCCACCAAATGGATGTCAAAATGGAATTTCTGAATGGCATCATCGACAAAGAGATCTACCTTGAGGTGCCAGAGGGGGTGGATGCACCGGAGGGCAAGGTGTGTAAGTTGCATAAGGTCTTGTACGGGCTAAAAAACACGCACCCAGGTGTTGGTATCATAAAATGGCCGGCTACATGGCAAATCTCGGCTTCAAGTGCTGTGAGTCAGACCACAGCGTGTACGTGCGGCACAGTAAGGGACTCCATCATATTATTGCACTCTGCGTGGATGATCTAATCCTACGTTCATCATATATGGCGGTTTTGCAGCAGCTCAAGTGGCAGCTGAGCAGCAGATTGAAGATGGCGGACATGGAGGAGCTAGAGTACTACCTCGAGGTGAGCATCACGCAGAATCGGAGGGTGCATACTCTTGAGCTGGTGCAGGCCAAGTATGTGTTCGAGGTCCTGAAACGGTACAACATGTAGGACTGTAAACCAGTGGGCAGTCCAGTCACCACAAGCTGTGAGCTGAGTGCAGCGATGTTGTCGTAAACTAATGAGGAGAAAGAGGACATGGCGGAGGTACCCTACCAATCTATGGCGGCCAGCCTGATGTATGTCATGATGGCAACTCGGCCAGGCATGGCCTACGCGGTGGGTCAGGTGAGCAGGTACGTGGCCAACCCTGGGCCACTACACTGGACGGCGGTGAAACGCATCCTCCGGTACTTGGAGGCAACGCAGCACGCGAGCCTGAAGTACGACGGAAAGGGGAGGCCAGACCCCTTGCGGCTGGTCTGCTACACTGACGCGGACTACGCCGGTGACCCATGTTCACTTTCCCAAGTCGAAGTCGACGTCCAAGTCAGAAGTCGAAAGTCGGAAGTCGGTGGTTTCTATGCTAAGTCGGAAGTCGTTTGTGTTTAGACCCCCAAAACTACTCTTTCACGTACTACATTGTGCAGAGCACAACTCCTATTTGCATCCAGCATTAACAAAGACTAAAAACAGACACATAGTGAGTCTTATGTCTTTTATAAGGTCTCATTGTATGATGTTATGATGCCATTTTTACCGCCAGTCAGGTACTTAGCACACTATTCTGGTCAGTCTAGCACTTTCAGATGCTTTCATGCAACTTTGAAAGGTGAAACCAAAACCAGCTTAGCATCCAAAACAAGAGGACAATGCAAGTTTCATTGGACAGTAGAGAAAGAAACAGTGTGCTAGTGGAAGTTGACCAGTTCCATGGAAAGAAAAGCATCACTTATTCTCAACACCATATTCCCATCCAATGCTACCAACAAAAACTGCTGCACTGCACAGACAATGAAAATCATTCCTCTAGCCACAACGGGCACAGTTCCTCTTTGGACAAGGAGGAGAAACTGCAGAGTTAGTGCCGGGTCCATTGGAACCTGCAGCACTTGCTGATGGGCGTGTAGCTGCTGGTGTTGCTGCACGACCCTTAGTGGCTGAGGTAGAGTTGCGTTTTGCATGCGTCACAGTTGATGCTGGTGCTTCGGCTTCATCCTGCAGTGGTGCCTCCAGGCCGTTCCTTTTCCTAACTCCCTGGCGCAGAACCCTGCTCACCTCCTCAACATCCGGCTCATGCTCGCCATCTTCTTCACTCATCTCCTCCTCTTCTGCTCCCTCGTCTTCACTTCCCTCCGACTCCATTCCTGCCTCCAAGTCCTCTTCCTCATTGTCATCATCGTCCTCGTCCACATCATCCTCTGCTCCACCCTCCTTTCCATTTGCCTCATTGCCTGCACCTGTTGCTGTTAGAGCCGCCACAGGATCCTGCCCCACCACCTCAGCGTCAGCAATGTCTGCGTCCCACTCAGGTCCAACATCTCCCTCCTCCACCTCCCCATCCACCTCACTCCCACTGTCACCAGGATTGTCATCAACAAGCTGCTTCAGCTCGGATGTCAGCTTCCTTCCCTTCACCTTCCCATACAGGCGGGTGAGCCTCATGTTCACTCGGACCAGAAGCTCCAAAGTTGATGTCTTGAGCCTGTTTCGGTGAGCAGTCTGGATCAGCTTGTGCTTGCTGAAGGCTCGCTCACACTCTGATGACGTGCACGGCTGCGCCAGCAGCCGCATTGCCAGCTTGCGGAGAACGGGCAGACGTGTCAGATGGCGGGCATGCCAGCGAAATCATGCCACCTCACCAGCCACCACCTTTGCCACTGCTGCCTTGGCCCTTTCCACATCCTGCTGCCGGGCTGGATCCTCCGCCACCGTCACACGGCCGTTAGAGAACGCCTCCAGCTCATCATCCAGCGCCACCTGCTCATCGTCTGGCACGAGTGCATTGACCACCTGATTCCAGGCTTCCACAGCCTTCTCGTCTGCATCAAACTTGTGTCCAAAATGCTGTGGATGGATGCGGCGTGCAGCAGCAAAAACAGGGCAGCACATCTGATTGGTCCACCTGTCAGACAAGCGTTCCATGGTGTACTTGACCCATGCAGGGTTCACTGCTGCACGGTGGCGGCCACGGTTCACACCTAGGCTGCGCAGCTGCTCCGTGGCATCAAGAAGTGCCTCGTAGATGATGCCTGCCGTGCCCCCTGCTGCGTCCGCCTTGCGTAACGCCACCACCAGTGGCGTCATCAGATTGTAGAGTGCCTTTACCTGCAGCCAAAAGACAGCCTGCCGGACCAGCTTGCGCACCTCCTTCTTTCTCCTGTGATATCCCGCATCACGACCAGCAGCCACTTCAGTCCACGTGCTACTGTTCACCATCTTCTCAAGTGTTGGCCGCATGACCAACATACGCTTCAGCATGCGATGCACTGATGCAAAGCGGGTGGCACACGCAAGCAACAGAACCTTCCCGCCACTTTCCTTCTTCATCCATGACCGGAGAATTTCCTTGTTCCTCATGAAAGTCACCACCTTCTCAACTTTCCCCACCAGAATGCTGCCCCACTCTGTCTTTGCAATTTCCTTCAGCACTAGGTCAATGCTGTGGGCCACACAACCCGTGAAAGAAATGCTCGGATACTTCTCCCTCAGAGTTGTCCATGCCTTGGTGTTGGTGGAGGCGTTGTCGGTGATAACCATCACCACCTTCTCTACCCCCACCTCCTGGATCGCCAGGTCAATCACAGCAGCCACGTGATTTGTATCACGCACAAGCCCGGTGGCATCACGGGAGAACAGATGCGCGGTACCCTCAGCATTCGTGGCCATGGCAGAATAGATTGGCCGAATCTGGATGTCTGACCACTCGTCAACACCCAGAGTCACCCCGAAGATGTCCCATCCATCACGCAACGGCTTTTCACCTTCGGCAAGCTCTCTTTCCAGGTCAGGTAGGATGTCATCAAGAACTGTTTCTCGGGATGGGAGGCGGAAAGCAGGGTTGGTGCGACGAGCCTTGTCAACCAGATCCAGTACCACACGCTCGCGGCAGAAGGAGATGGGAAGGGCACCTTTAGCCATCACCTTGGCGACTGCCTTCTGGCAGTCCTTGTTGAAGTGGTTGTCGATGTGGTCTCGCATGCTCGTCTGGCGGCTGCTGTTCAAAGATGCCAGCGAAGGTGCTGGCCCAGTGCGCAGGAGCTGGTGAGCTGGCAAGGGCGCAGCAACCCCCTCTGCTTCTTCATCGTCCTCTGCGACACCAGCAGCCTCCCGTGCTGCCTGCCGCTGTTGTTCGGCGGTGAGCTGCGCCCAGTCCACGGGGTGGTCTCTCGTTCCCCATGAGTCACCCTCGCCTCTGAAGAGCTTGGCGTCAGCACCTTGAAAACCATCGTGGGGCGGTGCAACCTGCGGCAGTCCAAGCAGGGCACGTGCGCCAGCGGGTGGAACGCGACACTTTGCCACGTTGGCAACAGTTGCACCGTAGTGGCCTCGCATGCAATCGCTGCCGCCGGAGAAGCTCTTGCCACAAGCGCCACACCAGAAGCCCGGGTAGCCGCTGGGAGTGGGGCAAGGTTTGAAGTACTTCGAGAGTGCTCGTGTTAGCAGCTCCCCCTGCAGTTGGCGGACAGCGGGTGCGGCGTTGGCTGTGGCACCACGGACGGCTGCAACCGCCCCCCCTGCTGGCTCTCTAGCCATGGTGGCCATCCGTGTAGTCCACTGTGGACTACACGGCTAAGTGTAAGGCCGGAAATGGCCGGCCACTGAATCGAGTGAAACACTCAAATGAACAGGTAAGACTACCTTGTGGTACTAGGGCCAACGCTGAGTCACATGGTCTTTGTTTCCTTCCCTCAATTGCATGCCTGAGGGAAGAATACGATTCATTCTTCTAGCACCTCTGCCTCAACTAGCACATATTCCTTCAGGTGCATGCGTGGAAGGTTGTGGTCCATGCGGCTAGATGCAGAGTACCTGCATCAACGACCAGGAATGAAAGCAATGACGTTTATGGATTCAAGCGGCCAGGTTTGATTGGTGNGACTACCTTGCGGTACTAGGGCCAACGCTGAGTCACATGGTCTTTGTTCCCTTCCCTCAATTGCATGCCTGAGGGAAGAATACGATTCATTCTTCTAGCACCTCTGCCTCAACTAGCACATATTCCTTCAGGTGCATGCGTGGAAGGTTGTGGTCCATGCGGCTAGATGCAGAGTACCTGCATCAACGACCAGGAATGAAAGCAATGACGTTGATGGATTCAAGCGGCCAGGTTTGATTGGTGCATGGAGCTTGCATCTTCCAGGTCGCATGGCCAGTCTGGTTTTTTTTTTCCTGGTTGTCATAATGATTCATCCTCATTGGACAATCGATGCTATGCTGGATGACAGGCAACCATCCATACATCATGGTTCATGCTGACTGTGCTGGAGTACAAAAAGATGTCGAGGGCAAGATTCGGCAAGTCGAATATCCCGCTGAAAGTGCTCGGGGTCGATCCGGCTCGCCGAGCTGACCCTTGGGTTTTTTTCCCGGGACCAAAAGGGCAACCCAAGCTAGGCCCCCACTGGCCCCGGGTGCTCTTAATGGTAAAAGTCGGACTCAACTCCAAGTCGACTTAAATCGACTTGGCGACTTCGACTTTTGCCCAAAAGTCACCAAGTCGAAGTGAACATGGCCGGTGACGTGGACAAGAGGAGTTCGACTTCTGGTTACGTGTTCTTTCTCGTAGGTGCAGCAGTCTCGTGGTGTAGCAGGATGCAGAACTGCGTCACCACTTCCATAGTGGAGGCGGAGTACATCGCTCTGGCTGAGGTGGTTAAGGAAGCAGTGTGGCTCCGCAGATTCTTGGGGGAGCTGGGCGTGTCATAGCAGGAACCTACGGTGGTTTAGGAAAACACCGGCTTCATCTTGCTGACCAACAATCCAATGCAACATAGGAGGACGAAGCACATCGACGTGTGTTACCACTACGTGCGCGACATGGTGGAGAAGGGACAGGTTGTGCTGCAGCATTGCTTCACGGATTGCTTAACCAAGGTGCAGCCCCAGGATCGGCACGTCATCAGCCTTGCAGGGCTTGGATTGACAAGATGTTCATGGATAGAAGGTGCAGGAGCGGACGGGCAAGGGCGAGCATGAGGCATCCGGCATGGAAAGTGCACGGGGGAGATTCTTAAGAAGTGCCCCTGCCATGGATGCCAATTTTTTGTTTTCCTGGTTCGACCACTGGGAAGTGGTTGGATGACTAATCTATTGCAGATTTGGACTCCGTGGATTTCACCATGCGTTTTCGAGCTTTCAGTTGTTTGATTTGGTTGAGAATTAAAAAAGTTAGCCCCATCCGAAGTTCGGATGGTAGGTGGGTAAAATCTGGGTGTCTGTCATTGGTGACAGGATGTATCCACCACCAGTGGTCTGAGTTCGACTTCAATGAGCTCCAAAGGCACATGGACCATAAAGGAAGGGACGTGGGAGGTCTCCTGGACCAGGGCAAGCCTCCCCCCACGTTGGAGGGCCAGGAAGGGCGCTTCGAGAGGCCACCGCCGAAGCGCCTCCCGTCACTCCCATTCGTGGGCACGGTGGACGGCTCCACCATGGGTTATTCTAACGGCCGTATTAGGGGCTCTACTGCTCCATTTTGGGCGTATTTGGATGCGCTAGAAAGGTCAGATCACAGGTTATAAGAATCTGATGTAATCTTACAAAAGTAAGTAACCATTAATGGTCTTCAGCCCTTCTCAGTTTCCACAACCTGCATTCTGCCAGAATTCCGTTCCCTTGGTATTGTTGCGACCCAAAGCACACACCTCCCTTGGAAGTCTTTTTTGTACTAAGCAGCCTTGGACACTTGTGGTGGATCAGAGCATTCCAGGAAAGCATTCCTTTCAAAAACACAAGCTATCTGTTTTTCTTCAAGATTAAGTACAATGGAAAGATGATGAAGATGTTTCCTTTTCAAAAGAGCAAAATCATCAAATGAATTGAAAACCACATGATGTAACAGGATTAATTCTCACTCTTCATCGAACTCATCATCCTCATCATCCTCATCCTCATCTACAATGAATTCAAGAAGGAAATGATATAACTCCTCATCTCTTCCACAGTCATAGATCTGATTCTTGTTCTTCCGATAGTTCACTGAGCAAAGACAAATTGACGCATTTTCATGAGGTTTGTCATAGAATATGTAAAACTCTGGATAGTGAAGCATCCGATGAACCTGTTCACTTGCTTGTCCGCCAAAGTGTTGATACCTGAATAAGATGAAGTGCCAGTTCTTGAAAAAAAGTCAATGACCATCCATTTCTCTTCAAAGACGATTGATTACCTTTAAGGTGGGAGAAAATATCAGGACTAAAGGCTAGGGAGCACATGCACTTGGCAGAATGAGTGTGACCATAATAGAACTGGTCAGAAAGAAACTGCATGCTTGCGTTGAGTTCAGGGTCCCTTGTCAAGCTGTAGGAGTACAGCTTGCACGTGTTGTCATTCAAAACAGTTTCTGGCTGCTGGTTTACTAGAAACTCCTTCAACAGCTTTGTGAAGATGTCGTTTGGAGATTCACCATGACCCATCACATGAAAGCCATAAATAATCTGATGAAGACATTAACACTGAAGATTATTGTCGTCGACTTCTTGGGAAGAGGTGTTGTCTTATCAGCACCGTATTTCACGTCATCTTTGGCATGCAAGCTTTTCCCATTTGGACGTTCAAGGCCCTTGTACAGAGGTCGGAGAAGACGGGTCAGCCAAAACTGGTAACATGTAGTTAAAGGCTTTACCTCAGGTCGCAAAACCCCAGTTCCAGGTTCTCCCTGCCACAGAAAACCCACTTAAGCTTCTCCTGACGGAGTATCCCCTCATGGGTGACAAGGTAATCCACCACTGGTGATTCGGGTTCAGCTACAACGGGCTCCAAATACATCAGAGCCACAAAGGAGATAACTAGGGAGACCGTCTTGACCAGGATGATATCCTCCTTGACTTATGGGCCAGAAAAGGGCGCTTCAACAGCTCACCGTCAAAGCACCTCCCCTGGCCTAGCGAGAAAGGCATGGTGGACAGCTCCACCAAGGGTTGATTCAACGGCCGTAGCAGGGGCTCTACTGCTCCAACTGGGGCGTGCTTGACTGTGTTGGAAAGCTAAGATCACAGGCTAGAAGGCTTTGATGGAATCTTACTATTATAATCAACAAAGTTGTGTACTTACTCAGTTTTCCTGAATGCAACATTTTTCTGTCCACTCCTAGTCTGTGATCCTTGTGCCCAACACTCTCCACCATTAGCGTCCATTGGCTTCTCCAAATATTGGTAGCGTGTAGCAGTAAGGGCTAGGCATCCTTGCAAATGCCTCCATATCCACTGTTGGCAACAAGGGGGG